>JAVTVY010016913.1:0-64283 GCA_036873755.1 Hanleya hanleyi | reverse complement strand
AGATTCTTGTTTCTCTTCAGCATCATGGAAACCCGTTGACTGCTTCTCTCTTTGAAAAATACTGGGTTGTATGTACTGATATATCTATGTTGAGCCCGCTGATTTGAAATGTAATATTGTAACGCGAATACGGTCTTTGCGTTATGGGTGCGGAAATTGTCTATGGACTACTACTATTTGCTGAACAACAGGTTGAAAGCGACGCTGAATTCTGTTCACTCAATCACTCCCTGCTGAACAACAGACCTGGCGCGTGTATCGAAATATTCGAATATATGGTAATAAATATGTGGAAGCAGTTAATCGTGGCAGTTTAGGAAATCTTCTAATTCTTAGCGTTTCTTATTTCAGGTGACGGATTAATAAGCACGGATGAGCTGTTTCGAGGAGGTCAGACGAGGTCATAGACGATCTCCAGGCAGTAGCTTTCATGGACACTGCGAAGCTAACTGCATATATCATTGAACTGTGAATCTTGATGTCGTGCTTTTTGTTTGGAGAACAACATGAGCCAGTCACAATACAGATGAACACACACAATACCTTATATATAAATATATATAAATATGAAATGTAATATATATTTCTAAAACAAAGGATTGTTATGATTAGTGTGCATTTTGCGCGGCGAAATTGACTAATGGGCTATGGTTATTACAATGGTTCTTTCTCCTTATCATGATAGTACTACTTCCCTCTCAAGCTCTCAAGTTTGCTCCAGGGATCGCCTATGGTAACCCGTTCTCGCTTCGTCTTTCTCGCTGGTTTTACTTGGACTGGACGGCTTCATAATAATATTTCTACACGATGTTCAAACCCGATTGGCAGGGTCATGAACTCACATACGTTGTTAGAAACCACGATGACGTTATGTGCAATATTGTACTCCACACTGAAGATGATGTATCTGAGAGTAGCTCAAATTTGAATGTTGAGATATCTCGTGGATCTTCCTAAACTTTGATTGGAATTTTATGTACGGCACCCAGCGGAACAGTCCAGAAGAACTTAATCCGCAGTCTGTATTCTTACACCGGTCCTGGACAACGGACTACTTTCTCGTTACTCATGCTTCGCCAATATATGTTTAGGCGTCAAGCTATCCTATGTAGAAGGTCGAGAATAGGGGGAGGGAGAGACATACATACGTGTACGGAAAATAAAATATTTCTGAGTAGATTACAGAAAACAAATATTCTCAAAACGCATATAAAATGCTCTGAAACTGAGGAGACAAACAATTACCTCGAGAAGGCTGTTCAGGAAAGAAACGTTGACCGAGAACGCTGAACAAAATTACCCTTTGCCCTCTCCTGTATAGATGTACTGCAATAAGATAGATATACCGAAAAGAGATCTGAAAGAGAGTTTGACTTATCCGGTGTATAAGGTCCCCCCAGAGCGGACGTGTGTCCGGAGCTAATGGGCTATCAAAACGTTGCCTATGCCTACGTTAAAGGGAACGTAAACTCTGTGGTAAAACACCGCGGGAATTATACAAGAGTCCCTATAGATTAAAAAATCGTGACAAAAAAAATTCCCCATTTTTTTTCCAATGAATGAGAAAGACGCAAACATAGAAAATACTGTGATTTGGAATTTCTTGAGGTCACCACCGTGTTTATTTTGGGCAGGATTTTAAACCAATGGGAAAGCGTAAAACTCAGTTGTGCCGATAATCTCCTACGCCATCGGACATTCTCTGTGCCGAGATAACATAACCGCACATGCTCGTTTTATGCACTTCTCCGTTCCCCGACTTACAGATGCAATGTTATAGATTAGTTTTGTTGTAGAATACGGCCTGATTCTAGCAGATATTCTACCATGCCGGGCTCCGCTGCATTTGGTTGTCACAATGTGCCAGGTAATCCCGACACGTCGCACTAGCATCTTCGTTCATGTTTGTAAGCTACGGTCTCGAATACTGCACCTCTGCCAATTGACGCGTTTTTACCTCCAGAGGCAGAAGAACTAGTGTACGCTGACGTCACGATTCTTCAAACATGGCAGTCTCTATGCTTTTCCAGTGTAGCGAAGTTAAAACGTTTAGTACTGCTTAAAAAAAAATGTAAAAAAAATATCTGATACACGATTTGGATTCTACGAGGAAAAAGCTTTAACTGGTCACGCACGTTCACCAGAGTTTACGTTCCCTTTAACTGAGACATAGCACGAGGTGTACCGTGTGGCTTTATTTCCTTAAAAAAATATCACTGCAGAGTTACGTTTCAGATGTTTTATAGAATCACTTACTTTCTCTTTTTCTACCTTTGTTACTTAAACATTCCATCTGATAAACGTTTATTCTGCGAATGCCTAACTATAAGTTGACCATATCTGGCACGCGGAAGAACTTTACCCATCGCTTATCTTATCTGTACAAAGTTGCATAGAATTAGGTGCAAAACAATGCACAGCAAATCGAATCGGGGCCGAATCGTGTAATCCGCGATTTTTTTGGTTACATTGTTGGCCAATTGCATGTACATGTATGTTTCTTGCCTCTAGGCGAATGAAGCTGACTCTTTTACGAACTTTACCCATCGCTTATCTTATCTGTGCAAAGTTGCATAGAATTAGGTGCAAAACAATGCACAGTAAATCGAATCGGGACCGAATCGTGTAATCCGCGATTTTTTTCGTTACATTGTTGGCCGATTGCATGTATGTTTCTTGCCTCTAGGCGATTGAAGCTGGCTCTTTTATGACTCTGAACCCGAAACACACTGTACGCGAAAAAGTCCAGACGGTTTACAGACACCTGACAAAAATGTCTGGGCGTAATAGTTCGAGCAGCATCAAAACTTACTGATAGAGCTTTGTTTGTGTATTCTGACAGAGCCTTGAGTAATTATAGAGAACGTCTCAGGGGGGTTTTTTTTGCCCCAACGGAAGACGATCGTTTGGATAGTTCGTCCTATTCCCCCTAAGCCATTGAAACTCCCAAAGTTGCGCAGTTATGTAGGGAGTAGATATTTGACATTCATGAAGCTGGCGGAGATAACTTAAATTTCTCGAGCTTTGTGTTTTAAAATCTCGAACGCATGTGCCACTATGATGTTAGGACATATACAATTATTCTAATCTGTTTTGTTATGTAGTAGTAAGATAGATTGTTAATCAGAATCATTGCTTTTAATAGCTATCGAGACGAACCGGAACTATTTTAGCGCGATTATCGTCACCAAATACTGAGAAAAACTCGTAGTAACTTTAAAGCAATCATCGTACTACTCTGATATGAGGCCGTATGTACATATACCGGATGCACCATATACCATATGCACGGATATACCGATCAATGCAGAAAGCAGAATTGGAAAGAGGGGT
This sequence comes from Hanleya hanleyi, assembly GCA_036873755.1. Classification (NCBI taxonomy): domain Eukaryota; kingdom Metazoa; phylum Mollusca; class Polyplacophora; order Lepidopleurida; family Hanleyidae; genus Hanleya; species Hanleya hanleyi. The sequence goes on along the minus strand of JAVTVY010016913.1, from coordinate 60,950 downwards.
GGACATTCGGCCTTTTCAAATTCATTGTTATTTCCTATGAGGGCCAGCTAAAAACTTCGTACAGGAAAGCGGTGAACGATTAATAGTAATTGTCATCTGTGGGTGGAAGTCGATGTGAGCAAATATATATGAAATATCAAGTATAGTGAAATGTGTCCGTAAATTCCCTGTACGACGATTCTTCTGAATATTAAAATCATAATACACTGATCCGAACAGAAATCACGACAACTGAGGTACTTTTGTGTTATACTGACTCCTTTTTTCTGTTCGTATAATTTCTTTTTCTGGTGATATTTTCGGTGTGTCTGACATTACCAATTACATGTATGTGTATACATTATAGATATGAACTTCAGCTCCACCTAAGTTTGCCTGAAGGTAAAGTCAGGCATTTCGTAAGCATTTCGTATCCTGTATGACCCCCGTGGTCTCATTATATGAGACGCTTTTCTTTTTGTTATTGTTCATTTTGATACGTTGAAAGCAGTGATGATGTGGCCGATAGCATCAAGAGATCGAGTTTTGTGAGCGTCAGATGAAAAAAGGAAAGGAGAATGTTCGTGGAATGCAAGTTCGTATTCAAAGACCCACTCTGTAATGCTTGAATTTGAAATTGTCGATTAAGCAGTAGCCTATTAACGATCATTTGATATCTTTCTGACCATCTCAGAACATCTGGTGATATTTTAGTTATATCCTTGTCCTAAAAACATTATCTGGCTGCTGTCGTAGTGTGTAGAATCTTCGGCTCTACGTTTTGAAACTTGCCTGTAACTCTGCTTCATTGAGGGAATAGAGGCCGTGTGATGACCGTCTAATCAAACAGTTCTGTGCTGTCCATTTGAACAGTCACAATAAAAGCGTAGCAGAGATACATTATCCTTTACAAACGACTTGCAATTTCGTTTAGATTAAATAATACAATTCATTTGATCGCTTGCCTGTGGCAAGAATTTTTGATTTTATATTTTATGTTATGCACTGGTGATACAAGTAATCGTGTATTGTGAATACGGTCTCCAAGTTACAGGGACATTTATCAGTGTATATGCGATACAATTTGAGCGCTTTCGACCATCCTACCGAAGGGGGATAACTCTGATGTCAAATATCATTGTCTCTCAAACCAATTTTCATTTGTTCCCTAATTGACTGGAATCACTTTGGTTCATTATAACATATTGCTTAACCCTACCTGCGGAAAGTGCTCCCCTAGTGAACTTTTCTCTGCTGCTCCGAAACGACAAAATCGAGGAGGCTGAAACTTGGTGACTTTTAAGCTTATCTTATTGGGGTCATTTTGAGCCTATTTTCATATACCCCTGGGCAGAGGATCATGGGTAAATTCAAAATGGTGGCCATGTGGTATCCACGAAAGTCGTGTTTTTCAGTCTTTTCACTCCATTTCTTCACATTTTCCTTGCCCAAAAGGCCTTGAAAGTATTTTATTTATGCAAAACTAATTATTCTATATCTTATTTGATTTTTTTCGAGAGAAAAATCGGGAAAATGAAAATTTCGCAAAATCGACCCCAAAAATGCCGAAAAATGGCTTCCGAGAAGAGGACGTCACTGTGACGTCATCATGGCGGCCATCTTGAATTTTTTTATATTTCCCGGTAGAGCTTGAACCCAAGATACTGTGTGGTAAGTTTCAGCGCTCTAGCCTTATTGGTAGAGAAAATATATAGGGGGGGTGCACTTCCCGCCCCCCCCCCCCGGCTTCGATACACCCCAAATCGCCCAGGCCAGATAGGGTTAATGTCTCCGTGCTGTATCCATGTATTAATGTAAGCCGATGTGCCAGACTCACGCATCTCGACCCTCAGCAGAATTAATTAATGTTAATCTACCCAGGAACATGTTCCAGGTGAAGCACCGTGCATGTTGGTTCTCCGCGATTTGGAGTAAATTTAGATCGCACAGCAATACTCTGTTAGTAGAAATAATTTTGTCGAACGACTATGTTCTAAGACATACCGTTTTCAGCATATATTCAGCTGTTCCCAGATATCTCTACACAAAAAAAATCATTTATTTTGGTCGCGGTCCGTCAACGTTTTGTCGCGAACAACGCCATCTTCGACTAGATGACGTATGACTGGCGCTTCTCCCTCCGAAGAAATTTTATTTACCTACACCAAATGCATCAAAATGTGTCATGATCTCCCTTGCACGGAGAATGTTTTGGCACTGTGCCAAAAAAATCTCACGACGGTGTGAACATCGTACCGTCCGTAAGAAAAACGGCGGATCATAAACCAATTCAAATATTTTGTGTGCACAGATATATAAAAAACAAATATTATTTCTACCAGCAAAGTACTGAAGCGCGATAAATTTGAATGTCACAGTATTTGATTTCGACGAAGGTCAGGATGTATCGGGATGTATCAGTCTTGCACAAGGAATAACGGTTTGAATACGGGGACATTTTGAAATACAGTCATATATGAATATCAAATTATCCAAGTGACATAGCCGTCCGGAATTATTTTTGCGCCGAAGTAGTTCGTGGTGTCTGCTGACAGAACCCGAAATTGCATCCCTTTACTCATATACGGTAAATTTCTCATATAGTCTTTATTTTTCATATTTTCTCTCATTGTCACCTCATATATATAATTTGAATGGACGATGGCTGGCTACTAATGTCGGATGTAACGCTTGCAAAGTAAGAAACAGACTGAATATCATTAAGGGCACAGAATTTTGTGCAGCATTGTGCCAAATATCAAGGCTCCAGCTCTGGGTGCTCTCCATGGGTTCTTCTGTTTGGCAGGAAATAGACAATGGGTCCGCTTTTCGACAAACAAATGTCGTAAAATCTTCAACCCAAATCACTAAAATGTATATATTTTCTAATAGAGCACGACCAAACAATTATTTTAAGACACCACCCTGATATGTCATAGATAACTGAAGCTTGAATATTCCCTCCAAGCTTGCTTCATTTTTCCTGTAAAACCCCCTAAAAGTCGAAAAATGTCTAAATTCGGCACAATTTCTAGAAAAATCTGTAATACAAGTCGTTCAATGACCGGTCCGTCTAGTTCGTCATTCAATATTTAGCCGTCGTCTGTTAAAGAATCTCATCATTCATAATCCAAAGACCTGATTCATTATAACAGTAACAGTACATAATTAAAAAATAAAATAAATAAGCATAGTCTAATTTAAATAAGCTTCCTAATTTGGTAGCGGTCAGTAGTTTTCAATGATGCCGGCAAGACATCATGATGTTCCAAATATACCAAACACGTATCGCTGTTCAGTATTCTTAATCTATACTATTTTCATTTCAAAGTCCTTATCCAGAGAACAATGTATCTCAGTCACGCTTTGATTGTGCCTGTTCACATGAACACCTTGGGGATCAAAATGGACATGAGTTCGTGTGGCCCTTAACCCCGGATTAATCGGAATTGAATTACGTAACGCATCGCCATAGGTCGTACGCTACGCTCGTATTTTGCTATCAGCATTAGATATGTATCGCTAACTTTAAATGAAGGCGCTTGATTGTATAAGTTTCTGCAACAATGTTTTGTGACGTTGATAAAATCGTCACATTTAACACTGGATCTAGCAAATGCTACTAGACGAGATCTGTGTACGCCATATGCAGGTGCCACTGGAATATTACCATCCAGAAAGGGATAGCTTACCATGTAGGAGATGTAATCAACTCTGTTGTCGTAAACTCGACGAGAGAGAAGGATCGTTTATCAATGAATCATTTATCCAACGATTATCCACAGCGAGAAGATCGTCTATAGCGTTTGAAGAATGAGAAGGGACGGGCTTTGAAATAATCTTTCATCGAGTTTTGAAATGAATGTAAGGGATTTTCAATTAAATTTCTGTCCCGTGTCTTGGGGACGACCTGATTTTTTGATAAGTGAGTCATGATTTTACGCACATCCAAGCGGTATGACTGAGGCAGGGCAAATTGTACTCCCTGGCTCGATCACTGTGTAACGAACCCAACGGCCAAGTGTCAGATGAGATATTCAATATTCATCCGACGTCCATAAAATAACTTCCGCGTAAATAATCGAAAGACCTATTCCGTATGTCAATTAGCACCAATTCAAAATGTGTATGAAATAAAATAATAAAAACACAAGAGGGAAGCGGTCATTAGCTTTGTCCGTTTGCAGCACAGAAAATGCTGAACAGGGCGATATAATATATAAGCTATTAAGAAAGATTATCATGGAGCAGAACACAGACGGTCTACCCAATTATGAAATTATTGCTACGAAACTGTGGAGTGAGCCCCCGATTTGCCCATTAGTTATTCTCAGGGACTGTCAGTGCCTTTCACATTAAGAACCACTTATATATTGTGTTCACAAGCAAATAGGCCTGTTAATCACATTCTGACCTCTGTAACCTTCAAATTAGGTCAAGGTTAGTACGGAGTCAACTTGACCTAGAGGGTTTTATAAGGCGGCATTTTGCCAAATATCCAATCTCTAGCCGTATTTGTAATTGGGATATTTCATTCACAATGCCATTAAATGTTGGCTATTAAATGTTGGCATCTAGGTCAAGGTCAGTCCAGAATGAGCTGAATCTAGAAGCACCTTTTTCACATTTGAGATCAGTGTCTAACTCTCGTTGTCTTTGGAATTTTTCCGTTCACTATGCTATTCATATTTCGAGGCTTATGTTAATCCTATTAGCGCGTGTTGGGTTTTCACAGGTTTGTCGCATTATTCAACAGAAAGTTTTCAGATTTAACATATCCACAAATGACGGGCAACAGTAGTCTGCCGGATTTTCCCAAATTTATCCGCGTTTCCATGTTATAATTGAGTTCTCATTTTCAAAATAACACATTAAACCCGATAAAATGCATTCTACGATGTAACTAACTAAACTGAAGCAACATTTAAACTCCCTCGACTGAATATGCCAGTTTTTTAGCCCACCATCACCAGATGGCGGGCTGTTCAAATCACTATTTGTCCGTCGTCCGTCGTCCGTCCGTCAGTCCGTCCGTCCGTCCGTCCGTCCGTCGTCCGTCCGTCCGTAAACAATTATTGTTATCGCGATTTCTCAGGAAGTACTGCATGGATCTTTCTCAAATTTGGTACACAGGTTCCCCTTGGGGTCTAGTTGTGCAAGAAACCTTTTTTGGTCCGATTCGGAAATCTAATATGGCCACCAGGCAGCCATCTTGGATTTCCCCATGAAACCTTGTTATCGCGATTTCTCAGGAACTACTGCATGGATCTTTCTCAAATTTGGTACACAGGTTCCCCTTGGGGTCTAGTTGTGCAAGATACCTTTTTGGTCCGATTCGAAAATCCAATATGGCCACCAGGCAGCCATCTTGGATTTCCCCATGAAACCTTGTTATCGCGATTTCTCAGGAACTACTGCATGGATCTTTCTCAAATTTGGTACACAGGTTCCCCTTGGGGTCTAGTTGTGCAAGATACCTTTTCTGGTCCGATTCGAAAATCCAATATGGCCACCAGGCAGCCATCTTGGATTTCCCCATGAAACCTTGTTATCGCGATTTCTCAGGAACTACTGCATGGATCTTTCTCAAATTTGGTACACAGGTTCCCCTTGGGGTCTAGTTGTGCAAGATACCTTTTCTGGTCCGATTCGAAAATCCAATATGGCCAACAGGCAGCCATCTTGGATTTCCCCATGAAACTTTGTTATCGTCATTTCTCAGGAAGTACTGTATGGATCTTTCTCAAATTTGGTACACAGGTTCCCCTTAGGGTCTAGTTGTGCAAGATACATTTTTCGGTCCGAATCGAAAATCCAATATGGCCACAAGGCAGCCATCTTGGATTTCTCCATGAAACCTTGTTATCGCGATTTCTCAGACTCTACTGCATGGATCTTTCTAAAATTTGGTACACAGGTTCCCCTTGGGGTCTAGTTGTGCAAGATACCTTTTTCGGTCCGATTCGACATTTCTCAGGAAGTACTGCATGGATCTTTCTCAAATTTGGTACACAGGTTCCCCTTGGGATCTAGTTGTGCAAGATACCTTTCCTGGTCCGATTCGAAAATCCAATATGGCCACCAGGCAGCCATCTTGGATTTCTCCATGAAACTTTGTTATCGTCATTTCTCAGGAAGTACCGTATGGATCTTTCTCAAATTTGGTACACAGGTTCCCCTTAGGGTCTAGTTGTGCAAGATACATTTTTCGGTCCGAATCGAAAATCCAATATGGCCACCAGGCAGCCATCTTGGATTTCCCCGTGAAACTTTATCGTCATTTCTCATGAACTACTGCATGGATCTTTCTCAATTTTGGTACACAGGTTCCCCTTAGGGTCTCGATATGCAAGATGCCCTTTTCGGTCCGAATCGAAAATCCAATATGGTCACCAGGCGGCCATCTTAGACTTCCCCATGAAATTTTGTTATCATGATTTCACAGGAAGTACTGCCTGGATCTTTCTCAAATTTGATACACAGGTCCCCCTTGTGGTCCAATTGTGCAAGATACCTTTTCTGGTCCGATTCCAAAATCCAATATGTCCATCAGGCGGCCATCTTGGATTTCCCCATGAAACTTTGTTATTGCGATTTCTCAGGAACTACTTCATGGATCTTTGTTAAATTTGGTACACAGGTTCACCTTGTCGTCTAGTTGTGCAAGATACCTTTTCTGGTCCGATTCGAAAATTCAATATGACCAATAGGCGGCCATCTTGGATTTTCCCATGCAAATTGTTAACGTGATTTCTCAGGAAGTACTGCATGGATCTTTCTCAAATTTGGTACACAGGTGGTCTCCCCTTGGTTCCCCTTATGGTCTAGTTGTGCAAGATATGGAAAATCCAATATGGCCACAATGCGGCCATCTTGAATTTCCCCTTGAAACATTGCTACCGTGAATTCTCAGGAAATATTTCATGGATCTTTCTGAAATTTGGTATACAGGTCCCACATGGGGCCTAGTAGTGCAAGATACCTTTTTTGGTCCGATTCGAAAATGCAAGGTACGCTTCAAATTAATTCGGTATTCTTGAGTTGTGACGTTGCATCACAAGAGTCGGCGGATCAAACGGTGGGGCATATTCTATATAGTGACTATAGAGAATATCCATACCTTCACCTTCCATATCAAGGAGTTCATATTATTCGGAATTAAAATGTATTTCTTCAAATTTTAAATCAGCTTTCTTTAGTCCATGCAGTAGCAAATGAACTGCTCCACCCTTTCGTCTGCCGGCGGGTCGGCTACACGAAGGGACGTCACTCTTGTGACTCAACGTCACAACTCGACAACCGTAGACTACTGCATGTTTCGATCCAAGGGAGATAATCAGGATTCAGGCACTTTCGAAGTTTCAACATTACTGCGCAGACCGGATCCCTTCAGTATTAAATATTGTACCATCTTACTATTTTCGAGCATGGTATCTTAAAAGAAATATCTCAGAATAGCCCAATAAACAGAACAGAATTAGCATTCGTTCCTGATTATAATATCTTAAGTATGTTTCATAGCTCATGCCAAAGTGTCAAAGAGATTGGTCTTCGCTTCCAGTACCCAATGATGACACGTGCAAAAAAAAAAATTAAAAAAAAATACTACAAAACAAAGGCGAAGGATCCTCCGTACATGTACATTCACTTTCAGACTAACTTTGCTCATTTCTCTTGTATTATAACAACCGACATAAGTACAGTTTCTAGAAATCTTGAAACTCCTGAAACTTAGATTATATCTTGGTGTTTTTCAGTGGCCTTTTCGATCTTTTTCGCTCAGATTCGAAATTCTGTAAACAAAATTACAAATCAATCGTTTGTTCTTAGTAACAATGGACAAAAAGATCCTCTAGTCATTAGCTTACAATTATCGGACAATGGTGGGCGCCAAGATCCTTCAGGATCTCTCGTTTAACTTTTGCTCCAACAACGTAGAAGTTATTAAGGACTAAAACAAGAGTGCGATTTAACAAATTGCTTCAATCAAATTAAAATAACTCATGTATCGATCCAAAGACAAACAAATCATCAATCGCATTGAATCTCTCGAATCCATACATTTCAATTATATAAATATGATTCAGTCACAGTTGCGTTCAAATTGAGTAAAAACTAAGAGGGCATCGGGCTTTCTGTAAGAAAGAACACGTAACGTTAGGACTGTTTCCTTGGAGTATAGACGCTGGAATCCATAATGTACGACGGCAACGTAGGGATATCATGAGGCTCACTCTATACATGTACATTAGAAGCAGTGATTTATGCCAGGATGTGATCGTGAGCTCTGTAACTTGCGGTGAAACCACATTCACCTTGCATTAACATTGGTATTCATGAAATCTGTTTAAGGATGGGCACTTACTTGAAAATTAGCAATTCTCACTTTTCTAAGAAGTTCTATTTCTTACGAGCTCATTCAAGAGCTAATACTTTAATAAGGTGCTCTGGCACACATATACCGAGGAAGCGCAAATCTAGAGTGCCTTATGAGGCTCCGCTCATTGTGAGGCAACCATTTGGATTGATGAGAAATGTTCACTTGATTTCACGTTGATGTGCTAATACACCTCGATTCTGCTGAAGGTGGAAGGATTCATTTTTCACATCCCGAAGTCATACTAAAATTGTCCTCCAAAAAACACTTTGCTAAAACGCCTAACTTTACGACTTCAAACACTACCAACCGGATTTAATCCGATATCTCAAAAGCAAGTTCACATAAACAGGTTTAACAAAGCGTAGATCCTATATTGCTCAATTTCAGGCAAAGGGGAACATATGTCATCGTTACATCGGTAAAAATGATATACTAGTTTTTAGAACTACCAACAGTGATTGCAGCTGCATCCACTTTCGGTAGTTTGAGATACCGCAAACCAGAAGTGGATGCAGTCCAGTTGCAACCACTTTTGGTAATTCAAAGTATCAAAATTAGTATCAGTATCGGTAGGTTAAAATCCCGTTTACACAGTTCAAATGTCATAGTGGCTCCTCCAACATATAAAGGAAGGTCATATTGACGAGGTGAACAAGCATATCAGCATCTAACGGTAATCAGGAAATTGTAGATTTTCAGGAGAAAATCACTTTGTGAATGTTTAACCAAATATGAATATCTATAACAGGGTACAGTATAGTCAACAAGGTGAACTGTAAACCTGCGTACAAATGCGATTTTATTGCTCCAAATGATAGATAGCTGTGTACATTCATAATACGACTGGTGCCATTGGCACCCTTTGGGCATTTTTTCTTTGCCATTCCCTTTTTAACCTAATATTCCATACTTTAAGTCAAATTTGGAACACATTATAAACCTGTCATGTTCGGTATCAAATTGATTTCAATGACAAATACAATGCTAAAATTATAATTGAATATTGTATTACGAGAGGTCGTTCTAAGCAAATTTATGGTCATCTTGGATAAGACAGACTCATTAACCCTACCAGACCTTTGGGAGGTGGGGCATGATTCCCTATAAATCTTCCTACACAATCTCTGATACAACAAATTATAAAGCCTAACACTCCGTGACAATATGGCAAATCTTATTGGGGTCATTTTTAACCAATTTGTATACCCATCCGATCAGAGGATCGTTGGTAAAATTCACATGGCGGCCATGATGGAATGACTGAAAATTCAAAATGGCGGCCATGTGGGGTACCAGAAAAAGTTATGTTTTCGTCATATCTCTTCAAAAAATTTGTTTTTCTGTACGCAAAAGTGGGTGAAACTTATTTCATTTCAAATCAGCTTATTATTTACTAATTTATCATGCAGTTTTTGCGAAGAAAAAACAAAAATAAAAAATCCGAAGACTTTGAACGAAAAATCCTCCCCCCCCCCCCCAAGGCTGCGGTACACCCCAAATCGTCCAGGCCAGATAGGGTTAATTCTCCCTCTCTCCTTGAAATATTATTTTCGGTAGTTCAAAGAACTGATTGATCAGTTATTGGTAACTTAAAACACCACAACCGGTGCTTCAACAAACCCGTCTTTAAACTACCAATAATGGTAGTTTGAACTTCGAAATTGGCTAATAAATGTTAGAACTTATTTCTAGTGTAGACGTGGGAATAGCACATTCGAAATGCGATAAGTTATATAACAATCTTCGTATGCTCACCGGAGTCTGATCCGACACAGTGCTGTGCTCTTTGATGTCTCTCTATTTAATGGATATTGCTGCTTATTAAAACTGTATAGTTCAGTCGCAGTTATCAAATGATCGACACTAAATCAAAAACAAATCCATTGCACACTTGTGTGTTGCATAACTTCAGAATGGGACTCAGAAAGTTTACTTTACGGGGGATCCAATTTCCGATGTAACACTTTCATGAAAGATAAAGAGCCATGCCTACTCGTTTTGTCAGTTATCATAACTGCGTGGCATGTATGCAACATTTCTCATGTCCAACGCTGTGCCGTGGAACATAATCATGTTTAATAGTACCGCAAGATAGACTACCAATATCATTGCACTCACGATTTACAGAAAGATTTACAGGATTTTATCCAATGAAAATACGAGGAATTTACTATAGTATAATAATCTTGTGGATCTCTATATATCTAGCATTATTCTAGATACTGAAATTTGGTACATGGTTCATCAGTGTTTCAATGGATTCATGTGTTTGGCTACACAAATAATATTCAATAGGCAATTGCGTGGATAACAAGAGAGAGAGAGAGAGAGAGAGAGAGAGAATTAAGGTTCAACTTCGCGTTCAGCAATTTCACCTGTATAGCGAGTGAGTGTGAACGTCTGTACTGATCTGTTGGTGACGTGTTTCTGGGGATACTTTTCCAAAGCTACGCCTACTGCACATTATACGCCAACTTTTCAATGCCCATCAAAGATATCATACGATTATTATTCTCAAACCCCCCAAAATCAGAATGAATGTTGACGTGGTCAAAATAATTACAACGATAGCTATGGTGCTAACATTGAACAAAATAATGGGATTTTTCTACTTGATATTGAAACGAAACATCACAGCACCAAGCTCAGGAGGGGTTCATCCAAATACGGTGACATACAAATACCGAGAACACAGAGAGATCATTTAAAATTTGGATAGGGCTCTTGGGGTAGCACTTGAGAAACTGGAAACAAAATTTAACGAACATTTACTACATATTTCAGTTAATAGCTATTATTATTCTTTCTTTTTTGTCAGTTAAACCGTGCTAGCCCCGAAACATTTAAACCTATAACTACTCAACTAATTTAGAGGAAGCGTTGTGGTCTGCTATCAGTGCATTGAACACAACACATATAAGGGAAGTGGGAAGTGTGATACCACACACATTTGATTTGCTCAGTTGAAATTTCAGGCTTCATGTTTAGTTTCGTATCTGTTAAACCAAATTTCGTTATCTCCCTCGATAATCTTGCCCAATTTATTTCACAACTTGTTCTACGGACTGTCGTGGCTAGTACGAACTGTAATATATATGTTGTGGAAAATATATTCGATGTCGCCAGTTCTTAAGAACTCTATAAGTGCATCCTTGGTTGATATCACGTCTATCGCGCGACTGTATAGTCTCATAATTGTGAAATGATATGTATCCACGACCATAGAAGACTGTTGGAAAAGAAACGAACCTTCGAAGATTAACCTTCTCGAACATAGCAAAATTCAGTGACCTAGGTGAGAAAAAGTGGAACCAGCAATTCTCATCGGTTTGTCTGTGAAGAAGTTAAGACTGGCGATACTATCCTCAGTTCAAGCAGAACAATTCCGTGAGTACTTTTCACTTTCGTGCACTCAAACTATAAAATGTAGAAAACACAAGGATAGAGTCAGAAATGAGCGCATGGGTGAATACACCCATACATGGTTATGTGGGAATACAGTTGAAACAGTCATATGCATGAGGATATATATAAATATATTCATATAAATATGAATCAATACTATGACTATTGGCAGACTTCAATACAGCGGAGGGAATGGTGAAATTACTGTAAAGGGCGCGCATAGGGTGTTGTTACGCAAGTCACAGGTCCGGAATCGAATATCTATACATTCCAACCATCCCGTAATAGCAGTTTAACCGAGCAGAAATGTTAAGGATTTCATCAGCTCGAGTTCATAGCTTATTATGCTAGCTATATTGATTAGAGCGTCAAGAGCATCATACGAATCAGATGAGGGACAATACGATACATAAATTTTCGGAGTGATTCATTTAAAATATTTCCACCAAACGTCGCACTTGATACTACATGTAAGTCAAAAGGGTCACGTGTTGTCACAACCGGAAAACATAACGTGTCTGTGCTCTCTCCATCTCGGCCATAATCAAGTTGTCAACTTGAGATGTTCGTGTGTAAAATAAATTGTTCAATAATTAACTTTAGTAAAGAAAAGAAACGATTTTCAGGAGTAGGCGGAGTGAGACTGCCTGCACGCATTGAGCCTAACGTCCTAAACATTTATACTCTCGTGATCGATCTTCGCTCTACTTTGCTCATCCTTCCATTTCTTCGCAGTAATAATGACAGTTCTGAACAATTTTCTTACAAATGAGGTGAATGGTTTCTCCCAGTGAAGGCAAATACTTTCTCTACCGTGTCTTTTCGTATCAAAAGTAGTGAAGTGTTCCATAACGCAATAGTAAATGATAACAACAGCGCTTTGGAAGCTATAGTAATATCCTAAATTCATTTCCTACAATCAATTGCTGTATTAGGTTCAAATCGGACTTAAGGTACATGTACATGTATATTAGACAAATGCATGTTTCCGTTATCTTATGATAAATTCTCTTGATGGAATAGCCAACATATCAAAAGCAAAATGGTTTGTAAGACAAGAAATCTGAACGGTTAAACCATACGACCAATTCTTCTTCGCAAATATAACGCTAGGACAATGAGAGACATTTAATTTGTATATTGTTCCACGGTAAGGACTTCTTGAAGAGGGCTTTACTGACACAAAATATGTGTTATTGTAGGAATATCATATTCCCTGCCAGACATACGCTGTGTCGTCTTTTTGTATCTTCTCCTTTTAGTGGAGTCGTGCATTAATTTGAAGCTGGAAAATAACACAACCAAAATAACATCATATTTAGAAGGATCAGTAAACATCTGAATGAGGCTTCCTGTGCTCTTTTAAACCATAACATTTCCATGACGTACTCTCTCGTTTTACAAGTTTATTTTTGAGTAAGTCACCGGATTAGCTGATCTCGGAATTGGGGTTGGGACGCAGCATGGCACAAAGCATATGCAACTTAGTCAGTATACGGTCGATAAATCAACCCGTAGGTTTATAATAATTTTGGTCAGATAGACCTACATGTGTTCCTATCAGGCGTGTTGTTGATGTACATGTGTATGTTTGAAGAAATCGGCTATTTGATTCAAGTTGTTCGCGCCATCCCGTCACCCAGACATATACATCAATCATCCAATTGAAGCTGGAATAACTGTCAACCAAGGATTAATATTTACGTTTATTCAGAAATCACGAAATATTGCGAAGTTTTTCCTAACGATTGAACAGCTGTTTTCGTTGAGCGAGTGCAGTCAACCAATGATCAGATCTGGCGTATACTCTAGTATTTTCTAATCAATTTCACTGGTATTTATCTTCCCTATTTCCATTTTTCGTTGTTAGACTTGGTGCAATGTTGTGGATTTATGGTTTACCCGGCTTGTGCTCCTAGAAATTTAACCAGTCACTTCTGATCAGTAACAGAAAAACGGTCTTTAGTTCAATCCCAATCAGCCCATGATGAGGACATCTAATATCGGGGGTTTATAAGCCATGTGGTAGTCTGTTTACTTTTGTTTGATTAAAGCATAGTCATAGATATAATAAACCTCACCGATCTACTAATATCTTAGTTCTAGTTAATGCATTACATTCGGGAGCTACTGCATGTACGTGTAAACCGATATATAGTCACGAAGTTGAAAGGAAATAGTTAGCAGTATCTAACCAAGGGGGTGCTGATGAACGGATGGGCCATAAACCCTGTTCTTTGTATGGGTGTAACAGGAACAGATAAACCAGCGAGAATGAAGTGAGTTTGGCTCTAATTTGTATTCTCATCTATTTTCTACGTATTGCATTATCTCCTTTTACCAAGCAGAACAGGAAATATTCATCATCCAAGAAGGTGTTGAACATACAACACTAAGGTGCTAAGATATTGAACAAAACTTAATTTTTGAATCACCGATGAATAATTAGGACAATTATGCTGAGGGACAATTCCGAGAATGATAGAAATGGAAACATTAGTCAGGTAGCCAACACCGAAAACTGAGCATAGCCATAAAGTTGCGTTCGAATGCGATTTCTTGCTCCAAATGATAGTTGGACAAGTGTACATTCATAATCCGACTGGTGCCACCGTGCCACCCTTCGGCAATTGTTTCGAGGTCACATCCATTTTAATTTAATATCACATTGAAGATAATGGCATATCCAATGCTAATATATATGTTAAAATTGAAAACTGTATCATGTGAGGTCAATTTGATGTCATTTAATGTCATCTTGGGTCATCATAACCTCATTAAGAAACTGGGTATATGATTACCATTACATGTCATAGCGGGAACTTCATGGAAGTGACAATAAAAGCTGATGCCACATATTACACATATGTATTGCTAAGATATTCATTAAACTTAAATATTACATCAAAGAAGTTCAATTTCAAGTCGTATCCGACTAGGACAATGAGTGAAAAGAGGGTCAAAAGAAGCAGATTCTGGCACCCGAATACCCTCGTTGTCCTTGAAGCTTAAACTTATCGCCTTATATATAGGAGTCAAGGTCTACTAGAAAACGTCAAACAATCCATGATGGCCATGATGTCGACCATGGACGCGGTCACAATGAACAAAGCTAAATTTTGGAGAAGAATTGGCAAGGTAGCCATTTCGAATTTACCCACTCTCTGCTTGGGGAAAGAGGACCGAAATCACAGTGCATGAATCAATGATAGGCAGGGTTAAGTCACAATCGTGTCAAAAGATCATATACAGATTGTGTTAATCTGAGTCGATACCATTTAGTCAACTTTATCACAGGCCACTCAATGCTAAAACATCGGTCTTTACTCATCGGTCGTCTTCAACGGTTGATACATGACACGAAATATTTTACCTTCGTTCACTAAATGACCAAATTACTGACAACTTGTCTGTTTTCCGGCACTGTACATGCCTTTCAGTTATGGTACATCGTTTCGTTCAAGTTATTCAATGACCTTGTCCCATACGCAATAAGTGTTGGGCATGACACTGTCCCGGTACTCTTTATTTTCGCAAGAAAAAGTATCAAGACCAAAGCGAAAATGTCAGATATGTCTCATATTTTCAAACGATGTTCAGGTATTTCATCCTCAAGTTCCTCGTCACAAATCGAATAAAGATAATTGATAATTGATAATCTCAAAAAGTGAAACAGCCGTCTAATGCGCGTCCCATATTTGGCCAATTTGGTTCTGTACTCCTGTTGAAGGTTGATTGTTGAACAATAGTGATGCGTAGAGAAAAAAACAGACATGGCATGATAGATGCTTTTTGTTGTCTCCTTTTAGTTCAATACGGAAGTTATCGCTGTTCGGCAACCTGTTTACCACATCCGATCGATGAGCCGAACAATCCAAGTGATGATTTATTGGGTCACCGGGTGGCCAGAGGTCAGACAAACTGACTGCGAAATCACACATATGAAGAACACCAGATCAGTATGGATCATCTTTACATTTCAAGTTAAATAGTACAATAAGGTTTCGTCAATTACCTTGGGAAAATGAATGGGGTAAATTCTTCAAGCTTTAATCACACGTGATGTCATATATAGCCAATCATTTATTCTTTGAATTTGGTGCCTATGCTATTATGCGAATTAGGTCTTTGAATTATGGACGCAGAAATTTTTGATGGACGGCTGAATATTGGATGACGAACTAGACGATTGTATTATATATAGCCATGTGCTCGTTATATTCTCGAACTGTTACGTAACAAGAAAAATTAATTACCTCTCCTTTAACCCTTTCTGGCCTGGGCGATTTGGGGTGTACCGTAGTCTTTGGGGATGGTGGAAGGGGGCGGGGGCGGAAAGTGCGCCCCCTATATATTTTCGTTATCGCTTAGGCTATAGGGCTGAAACTTACCACATTATATCTTTGGGTCAAGCTCTACAGGAAAATGTGAAAAGAAAGCCGCCAGGATGACGTCACCGTAACGTCAAAACGCTAGAACCAAAAAACAGATACCAGGAAGATTAGAAGATAATTAGCAAATTTTGAAATTTACGCTTTATTCAAATTTTGTAAAAATATACATGATGAAGATTGGCGGTTAGCAGTATATCAAATTCCATTCTCTTGTACTTCAGATACGAAACTAATATGGTTCCAGTTTCCACTCATCCAAAGCATTATTACTACAAATGTTTGTTGTTGTTGTTGTTGTTTTTTTTACAGAAAATAGGATATGTTAACCCTACCTGATCTGGGGGGGGGGGGGCGGAAAGTGCCCCCCTAGTGAACTTTTCTCTGCTGCTCCGAAACGGCAAAACCGAGGAGGCTGAAACTTGGTGACTTTTAAGCTTATCTTATTGGGGTCATTTTGAGCCTATTTTCATATACCCACGGGCAGAGGATCATGGGTAAATTCAAAATGGCGGCCTTGTGGTATCCGCGAAAGTCGTGTTTTTCAATCTTTTCGCTCAATTTCTTCACATTTTCCTTGCCTAAAAGGCCTTGAAAGTATTTTATTTATGCAGAACTAGTTATTCTTTATTTTATTTGATTTTTTTCTAGAGAAAAATCGGTAAAATGAATATTTCGAAAAATCGACCATAAAAAGGTCGAAAAATGGCTTCCGAGAAGATGATTTCACTGTGACGTCATCATGGCGGCCATCTTGGATTTTTTCACATTTCCCGGTAGAGCTTGAACCCAAGATACTGTGTGGTAAGTTTCAGCGCACTAGCCTTAGTGGTAGAGAAAATATATATGTGGGGCACTTTCCGCCTCCCCCCCCCCCCAGGCTGCGATACACCCCAAATCGCCCAGGCCAGGTAGGGTTGAATCCAATCCTTGTAACTTGTTCAATCTAGAAGCAAAAACTATACAACATTTGCTTGTTTAGCAGTTTAGCAGACATCTTGTACTTTTTGAATGTACCGAAAATAAAGAAAGTTTTCTGAACTTTATAATAATACTTGCAAAGCAATTCATTTTTAAAATGGTGATGGCACTGGAGGCATCAGTCTGTCTGGTATTTAAACATCTGCTCCTGATGTACTATGATGCGGAGATATTACTCGAGAAATTGAACTGTAATGATATGATTTTCAAAAGATGGACGCTCTACAACCAGCTTGTTAATTAATGTTTGTTTTTTAGGATAAAAACAAGAGTCTGGCCAGAATATTTGTAGTTTCAGTACCGGTATATATTAGAACTACTCATTTAGCAACAATGTTAGCAACACTGTCCTGTACCACATATATTTTTCTCTAAAAAAAGAATAAAAAAGGTAAATATCAAAGAATGGATGAAAACACGAAATACAGCTAAATTTATGAGGATTAATTCATTTTCTAACTAGAATCATATCAATTGGCTAAAAAAAAATCACTAACACGATTGGTCCATCAATTCAGGAGATTCCAAGTCTTAATTTGCTATCTTTCCGGAATTAGGGAATATATATTTGTCAGATATGCCTTTTCCATCTTCGGGGATTGCGCATTAAAAATTATCTGCGCCGACATGTACATCAAACTTGAGTAATCTTACTTTTCAGTTCAATACAACCAAAAGTATATTTCCGACAACAACTACAGGCAATTTCTAAGTATTCCCATGCTTATCGACGGTCACTTGGACTATGACATCATACGGCCACCACATACACCGACTATCGTAGGCCTACATCCCATCCTTGACTTGCACTAAAATATTGAAGTTAATCTTAGACAGTATGCTGTCTCTACGTGACTGTCTGTCTGTTTTGCGGTTCGTTAATCCGGTCGCTAGAATAGTTTTCATCGATGATAACCATGTAAATATGGTATATATGAATCAGTTTATTTTACTACTCAGAGAAAAAACCATTATGCTGACATTTATGATAATTCTGGCAACTGCAGGTCGAAAATAGTTCAGTTATCATGGATTAAAATATTTCAGTGTGATTTTCACATCTTCTCACACGGTTTTCATAATTTGATAACCTGCCCTTAACGATTTATTAATGTACAATCGATGCTATTTCATTAACCTATCGCTACCGTCAAATGATGACTAGTCAACCATGGAAAACGGGATATCTAGCGATTAACTGGTAATTCTATATATAGGACTCATTGTAGCTTATGTTTACTCACATCTCCAGAAAAACGCTCCGGGTAAATTAAATGTCAAGCGGGAGAGAAGTTTATCTTTGAAAGCCGTGGAGAGACATTTCCGACTTCCAATTTCTAACTTCCGACTTCCACTTTCAGAAGGGCGTCGGAAGTGGTGCGGCAGATACGGCCATGGTCGTACCACTTTTTCGCAAAGTGACCTTTATCTCATCACCAATGGGGAAATCTCAACGTGGCAGCAGATAAATGCCACCAAGGTCATGGTGTCATGCAGGCGATATGGTGCGCAGACCACCAAAGGACCTGTTTCAACGCAACCGCCTCCCCGGCTTTCGCAGTTATTCAGCCTAAGTATGGTTTGACATAATGTAATTTGAGTACGGTAACTACACCATGTAGACCAGGATTGAGTGCTATCGTGTGTCGCCATTATTGCGAAGCGTTATCCGATACTTTACCGTATACTGTTTGGTCTTCATCCGGCGGGGAACAGACTAGAAATCTGATAAATTACAGGCTTTTCATACTACTTCTGAACATATATTGTCTGAGTTTACAAAATATACAGATATGAATAACTTTCGTATCATCCAAAAGATGTTAAAGATCTGTAATTTTGAACAAGTAGGACAGCACATGACTTGGCTGACGACATCACGTGGGGTTGATTTCGGGGAATTTCCCCATATAGTTGCCGAATGTAGACTAAAAATTATGGTGTTCTATTTGTGCCAATTTAATCTCGCGCGTCGACTTGCAAAAGTCGACGCACGACGCGCGACGCGAAAAGTCGACGTCGTGTTTTGAAACGCGACGTCGCCCTTTCCGTCGCGCGTAGCGCGTCGACTTTTATAATGTTAAAGAGATAGGCCAAAACTCGACGTCGTGTTTCAAAAGTCTAATACGTAAATTAAATTCAAGTTTCCAATAATGAACAAAAGCGTATGTAAGTAACTATTTTGCAGGATTAACAGTAACGATTGAAAAAAAGAGGGAAAATAATTAATCGCCTGTGTAGCTCAATGGAACTGTGAGATCTTACATTCTGGAGACATCCTGATGAATGTCTTCTGATAAAACGCGCCACGTTGCATTTGATCTCGAATCATACAACCCTTTTTAATAGTAAGGCTTTGTTTTGTGCAAGTTTAGACTAGTGACTATATGCTGTCAAAGTAGGGTCATTTTACTTTCGTTTTCGGCCGGAAAACAGTAAGATCCCACATTTCCTTTGAGCTATACAAGCTATTAATTAGTTTTCTCTGTTTTCCAGTCGTTACTGTTACTCCTGCAAAACTGTTACTTATAAGCTTTTGGTTCATTATTGGAAACTTGAATTTATTTTACGTATTAGTCCGGCGAAAGCTGACAAGCTAATAGATGCTTATTGTCCTCGCGATGGAGGGGTGTGCATTTTGTGAAACACAGGTACCAGTGTTCGAAAAGTAATCAGCAATATAACATATCTGACAGCGAAACAAATAAATTATGTGGTACATAGTCTCCATGTATGTTAAATATCTTCTCATTCTTGCTTTGTTGCAGTAAATTCTCAGCAAATTACCAACACCGGTCAGAAGCTACAAGGATCGGAAATCGCAGATGTGAACATTTTTTTTTTTTTTTCGTTCGAAATTAACACCCCAAATCACAATACAACGAAACAATACGAGACAGAACAAGACTATATGATACGAAACAATACAATAAAATGCAAAATAATACCATACATTACAATACAACATATTACAATTCAACATATTACAACTCAATACATGCACTACAAAACAATACAATTCTAAACGATACCATACCATACAGTACGATGAAATATACCATAATACAACACATCACAGTACAAACACACATATACCTTTACTTAAAAGAAGAAAGTTAACAAAGATTGTGAAGTTATATAATACGTGTCTATACGTATAGTGGCAAACTTCAATTGATAATTTGATTGATAATTTATTGTGTCTCGTGAACAATATGGAATACATGCTCCCCAGACATGCGCACTTTTGTAAACCAAAAGGCGACGCGCGACGCGAATGTCCGTCGCGCGTCGCGCGTCGACTTTTTAAAAGTCGACGCGCGACGGAAAAAGTCGACGTCGCGTTTTGAAAGGCGACGTCGCCCTCTCCGTCGCGCGTCGACTTTTACAATGTTAGGAGATAGGGCAAAAGTCGACGTCGACTTTTGAAACACGACGTCGAGTTTTGGCCTATCTCTTTAACATTATAAAACCCGACGCACGACGCGCGACGGAGAGGGCGATGTCGCCTTTTAAAACGCGACGTCGACTTTTTCCGTCGCGCGTCGCGCGTCGAGTTTTGATTCTTCAAAAAGGCGACGCACGACGCGCGACGCGAAAAGTCGACGTCGCGTTTTGAAAGGTGACGTCGCCCTCTCCGTCGCGCGTCGCGCGTCGACTTTTACAATGCTAAGAGATAGGCCAAAAGGCGACGTCGACTTTTGAAACACGACGTCGAGTTTTGGCCTATATCTTTAACATTGTAAAAGTCGACGCGCGACGGAAAGGGCGACGTCGCGTTTCAAAACCCGACGTCGACTTTTGGAAGTCGACGCGCGAGATCAAATTGGCACAAATAGAACACCATAAAAAATGGATACAAACGATCTCAAGGTCATCCGTCTTACCGCGTACAGATGATCCAGATGGTTAAAGGTTGAATGTAGTCTACCCAATATTGACCACATCACTCCTAGAGTGTATATTGTATCTCAGTTTAATTCAACCCGAGAGGCGACACGGCTCAATATATCATCATTACATAATATAACATCTTAATCGTGTTTGCATCGCCTTCTCCGGAACCTCTCGTCAGCGAAGAACTGTTGTTGTGGCATCGTACTCCATACGGCTACTACACAATGCTACTGCAGTGTAGATAGGATAGGAATCGAGCTGTGGTGAAAACGAGCTAAATCGACTTCAGGCAGGATGTTTGTTTTAGGAATTAGAGGAAAAATAATCGATTTACCAGCCAAGGAATGTTCAAATACTTTAATTGAGCAACAGGGGGAGTTCGTTATATGTTTCATTGAACCGTTCATTAAATTTTCACGACAAGGGCATGGTTGTGTCTTTATTTACATCTTTTGTGATTATTGATCGCTTCAGTTCGTGGAGCATTATTGTTTCAACTTATATAAATTGTCTATGCAAATGTAAAGATGTGTTTAGGGTTAATACTATGTCTATATTATGAACGAAACAAGAGCCTAATATGCATTATGGACTCATCAAAACGAAATAGATGAGTTTTGCGCGTTATATATATTCTCTAGTCAGGGCGTTTTACCGCTAGAATGTATGTCTTTTCAAACCTCCAAATTGACGTTGCCTTGACGATCAGTTCCATGAATGAGAATAACGTTTGTGTATCAGCAGATGCTGACCACAAGAACGAAAGAAGGTACCTGTTTGTTTTGATCCTCAGTATTTTGTGTTTGGAGCTCGTTCAGCTTGACAATGCGTTCGACAGATGGGATACTGTGATACATTTATCACATTTACTTATATTGTGAATTATATTGTGATTTTATTTTGAACGTCATTATCTCAAGCCAGAGATTTGATCCCCTAGGATATGCGCCGGGATTGTCAGGAGTATCCCGAGAGTTCATTAGAAATATCATCCAATCGATAGTTCAGATCAACGAGGCAACTGGAATATCAAATTGAATACATTTCACTGTCACAGGAATACATTTAACCAATTTCAAAAACTTAGAAATTTAAAGATGTAATCAGCCTCAATTCTAGGCTGGAATCGATCGCTCTCAAACTCCGCGAAAGTGACATATGTTACAACGGGTACGAAATAGAACACATTTGACCATAAACAACTAAGCTTGTTTCCACCATTCACGAGAAAATTGAAGGAATTTGTCTTTAGAAATAAATGACATGGCATGCCGTTTATTTTTCGACGGCCGTGTCAACAAGCGTTAACACGTGAGGTGCATTCTGTCTATGTATGCTCTGCCACACTACCGAACCTTAGGCACGAGCCATGACGTTATCCCATGGCTGCAGCTGTTCAGCATTCAGATTCATGAGCGTCGCTACGTCACTCACACACCACTTTCCTCTTCACGTTCAGCACATGTCCAATGGCGAAACAGAACCCCGTCGAAGCGGGCAGGGTTTCAAATTTCTCTGGCAAGATATTCTTGCATTCGTTCTTTATGGCAACCCCACTATCATCAAATATAATACATATGATGCTTCAGCAAACTTCGCTTCCATCGATTTTGAGGCTGGTTAACTCTTTAATTATTGGTGAGTTGAGAAATGCGATTGCTTTCACACTAATATATTCAAACGGTGTCATTCTAATCAGAAGTATTCAAAGTTGTGATCTCAGCTTGATTAAACTTCAAAATCAGCAGCATGTTTCAGCGGGTATAACGCATTGTGTCTCAAATGCCAGTAGACGAAGTGACAAATATGCAGACAGAGAATATGAAATATATCACTTTTCGAATGATAATGATTAAAATATATCTGTCCTTATTCTATTTTGCACATGTCCATCAAATCTTCAGTCGAATAAATCATAATAAATGATATTATTTTTTTTTTATTTCCCCTCCTCCTTCCCCTCCTACTTTTTTGAACTTTTAAAACACGGGTCGAAAGTCATGTAAAATGTCTGCTCCTCCAGATGTCGTTGTTTCATCAATCATTCCCCAAAAGCAGATTATTGCTAGTGGTAATTTTAGAAAACACGAAAATCTCAGAACGTCTAGCTGTTGGGTGTAACAAAACGCATTTGTAAAGGATCATGCTTGAGACTCTTGTCGTGTCTGGAAATTGGCGTCGAAGCATGTTTTATACACTGTAAAAAGAGGAAACATGTTTAACGTTTCATTTTGAGATGGTAACATGTTAGATGCTTCATAATGCTACATGTTTCACCCTATTTTTCCACAAACACATGTCTCATAGACGTAACGATGCAACTATTTGAGGGTTGTGACATGTTTCACTCGCGCTGGCGTCTCACTATAACGGTCCGAAAAGCTGTTTGAAACATCAACGCTGAAACACGTGCAACCGAGTTGCATGACGACATGTGTCAAGAAAATCGGAGTACAAAATGGATAGTGCTGCCTGATGCATGGAATTAGATACCAGGTCGTCTTCACACAGTTCGACAGAGAGCTTTAGCAATTTGCAAACAAAGATATGATTACCACTGGCTTCCAGATATTTATTTATGGTCTTTAGCGACCCGGAAGATATATGTCGGTTTTGTGGATTAATCGACTGAGCATTTTAATTGAATTATTTGCATAACAATTTATCTCAACCAGGCCTAGGGTATTTGAGGCCTGCCCAGGCGCCATTTCACTCTACCCCTCTCCTTCCAAATATGTCTTTGCTCATTGAGATAGGTCTGAAATTTCTCACATCAGCTTAACCAAAAAGTGTGAAAAAAATTTGCAAGATGGCCGCCTTGAAGACTTCACAGTTACGTCAAATTCCAAATATGCATTTTTGGTCGATTTTTTTGTAAGATTTTCCCAGCCCAAATTTTGACTCTTCACTGGAACCCTACACGACCGACATTTTGAATTTAAGAGTATTCGCTTAAAACATATGGTCATATTACGGCACACCAACAAAATACATACATGTAGCAATGTTGCCAGAATAAAAGTGGCACTTACGGGGCACTAATGTGAGCAGCACTGAAAGAACTAACAACTGTGTTCTCCGTGTGATCCGTGTGAGGCACATTCAGTATTTTGAATTGTGAATGTGTAGCGCACCAGGAGATTTTTTTGAACAGAGTCAATACGATTGCTTACGTCATTACAGCGTAATGGCATATATAAATCAGAAGGAGACAGAATGGACATTATTTTTCATACGTATTGGAGTATTGAATAGTGTTTAGTGTCAACAATGTTTCTACTTCATCCCACAATGTGATCACTGTTGCAAAACTGGAGACGAATCCAGCCCTCCAGCCCTGATTTTAATAATCATCTGCGATCCGTATTCCATACCCCAAAATGGAATGAAATTTCAGACACCCGGAAACAGAAATAGTTAATCGCGAGTAGCATGTCAGGAAAAACAACAAAGGCAGTATCATTCAGCAATTCCATATTTGTAGCCCTAAGTAATACAGTACCCATGTTCAGAAATGTTTCCAGTGTGCCGGATTAGACATGGAATACAATATGGGATAATGCTTTATCACAGATCAGACAATGTCGTGTCAACGGACCAATATGGCAAGTTCAGACTTGAGTAAATTATCTTTAACTTTTGAGTGTGAATCAGTGATATAAATGAATCAAACCTTGAGCACATTATTGTTATATGAACAATTTTCACTCTATAGTAACGGGGTTCCTGAGTTGACTTCCAACGAATATAAGAGAATAAAACTTGATGTATGTTGATTTTTGATGAATATTTTCGTTTCAGTACCGGTATCATGCAAACGCCAGTCTGACAGTCTCCTGAAACACGTAATAGGATGTAGACTGTTTTGAAACGCTTCCAAGTTTGAGACATGTACAGACCCGTTTCACTTGTGACATGTCTCAAAAGTTGGGACAAAGTCATGTTTGGGCTTAGACGTTTCATTTTGAAACATGTAGTCGGCTCTAACATGTTTCAGCTTGAGACATGTATACACAACACGTTTCAAAATGTAGAACGTTACATGTTTCAAACGAACACGTGCTTATTGAAGACATCTCTCATATTGAGACATCATTAACTCATGTGAAAAGGACACGTGTTTCAATTTGAAACATGATGCCGTTTTAATATGAAACATATACGTACTCACATGTCCCAAAAGTTGGGACAAAATCATGTTTCATTTTGAGACGTTAAACATGTCACCAATTTTTACAGTGTACAGACGATATATTGCTGAAATGCAAAAAAAGAAAGATACAAGATACAAATGAAATAAAAAGCCTTGCTGTGAGTCAATTGGGAATACGGCTGACATATTTATTCGTATTTATGGTTCTCAAGAGAATATAATTATTTTAGACGGGAAAGCCATGTTTCCATTTGGAATGCCAGATTGGGCATATTACGTGCAATTTTTGCTGATAATAATCAGTCATACTTTACTTTTTCAACCAGGCAATTGTACCATTCACCGAAATTTATATTCTCTCTCTCTCGTCAAAAATGGTTTCACTCTTTGGGCAGATTATCGGATTTAATCTTTTAAATCATACCTTCAAATTGCCAGGAGGAGAGAAAAAAAAGGGGGGTCAACATACTCGTTAAAAAGTATAGCAACCACACATATGTATATCACTTAATTGCCATATCACTGAATACATAGGACGAGTTGACATTTTTCTCGCTTGAAGCTCGTCAAATTCGTTATAGTTCATGTTGAATGTGTATTAAAAACTGAGGATCAAAATATTTGTTTTAGAATATTGTAGCCGTACAAGAGGCAAATGGAGCCTTTCCGGATCTATGTCCAGGAAAGAGCGAGGGCTCAGGGTGGCAAGTCAGGGTGTGGATGAGAAATATACTTCAAAATTTACCTTTTAGCCATTTACAAGTTTGCCTTTTTGTTGAAAGTGAAAACGGGAGAATTGGGGGGAGGGGGTGGGGGTGGTATCACAAACATAATCTTAAACCCAATGAGAACTTAGCGCCCTCAAACTGACCATTTTTGGTCAGTCCTACCCCAACTTCAAACTGCCAGTAATATGCAACAATGTGTCTGTTCAGTCAGGTATAGTCAGTCATCTCATTTTGATGTGCCTGTACACTTTTGTTAGGAAATTCAATTACCATGGAATGAATGTTATCTACTCCGTTCAATTCCAACGAAAACGTGAGAAATTTAATTCAAACCTTAGAAAATCACTGGCAATGTGAAAATGGGATATTTCTCATGCCCACCAATGAGTCTGGGAAATGTTTGATTTTCTCGGCTATCATCCGCATATTACTGGGTTATATTTGTTTATGGGTTTTTTTCGACATAATCTCAGCAAATTCAACAAGTTTCAACCAAGCATTATCACATTTGTATGGGGATAAAAAAGCGACCAACAGCCTCTTTGATCGATTTTGTATGAAGGCCCGACCGGCACTTTCACGACTCGACCCGAACTTATCAAGGAAAATTCAACTTCTTTATTAATATCGCCAGTCCTGATATATGATACATAATCACATATTTTGAAATCCGTATGTAAAAAGACATCGATTCATGTACCTACATTCAGCAGCGGCTTCGAATCGGAAATCACGCGACTGGAGTCTAACGATTGCTTTAAGCGCAATTATGTCTAATTAGGGACAGTAATTAGCGATACTTAGTGTTAGATCGGTATTAATGCTTACGGGCTAGGGTTGGGATTAGGTTTAGGGGTTCGGTGTTAGGTTTAAGTTTGTGTTAGATATATAAAAAAAAATCCAACGTTTGCTGTCAGCTGCTTCCGTTACAATCGCCTGGTCCGTCATTTATTATTCAGCCGTCGTTCATCAAATAATCTCCGAGTCACAATCATGGTGTACATAAACATAGGCTAGTCTCCTGCAAGAGAAAAGCGGTCAACAGTGTTCATGATGTTCCAAAAATATCAAACCCGTATTGCTGATCAGTATTCTTAATCCATAATTTTCTTTTAAAGTCGTTATCTAGAGACTGATGTATCTCAATTAAGCTTTGATTGTATTTGTTCACATGAACACCATGAAGATCTTGAAGTAAACGGGTTCATATCACTCCTAGCTCCGGGGTAAGCGGAATTAGACAGAAGTTACGAAACGTAGCACCATAGATCTAACACGCTACGTTCGTATTTTGCTATCAGCATGCGATATGTATCACCAAAGGGATGTGTGACGGTTACCCGAGAATATTCGGGTGTGACGGTAGTGAACATGATTTTCATTTGAAAGTGAAACGGCTGAAAATGATTATGTACTGTAAAAATGCTGGTGTTTCATATCATGCGAAATGGTGATGGAAAGTTGATCTGAACTGCTTTTATTCAAGTTTGAAAACGGTCAGATATGCTCTTTGGACATTTTAGAGACATTTTCTGGAGGGTTCCCCATCGATAAATAGAATATGACCCCTCAAACCAAAACAATTTGTTTGTATTTATTATCACAATGCTTAGTCTTACAATCGGTTGAAATATCATTGTGGTTTGAGGTGTCATATTTCATCAAAATTAAAAATTCTGCAAATGCTCTGCGTGTATTCTACCAGTAACCTTATGTGGGCATGTAAAAAATGCTTTCAGGCAGACGTCGTCGTAGGCCGGTTGTTAGGCTGCTCGCTTTCGAAAGCAGTGTGACGTCCAGTTTGTTGAGCTATGAGTTCCAGCCACATTTTGGATCAAAACTTTTGTCTTCTTATTTTTTTTATTGATTTGCCTAATATATCAGATTTGGATTTATTTATGTTACATGAAACAATCTCCAGTGATATACAGTTAACCCTACCTGGCCTGGGGGGGGGGGGCATTATGGCATTATACCAAACTTTCTGCGCTATCTCCGGAACGACGAAAAATGGAGCGCTGAAACTCCGAGACTTTATAGTTTATCATATTGAGATCATTTTGAGCCCATTTGCATAACCCCGTAAGCAGAGGATCATGGGTAAATTCAAGAGGGCGGCCACGTGGGGTACCAGAAAAGTGATGTTTTTGTCATATTTCTTCAAAATTTCTGCTTTTCCGCGATGAAAAGTGGGCAAAAACTATTTTATTTCATATCAAATTAATATTTACTAATTTATCATGCAGTTTTTGCGGAGAAATTGCATAAATAAAAAATTCGGAAAATCCGACCGAAAAATCGACCAAAAAATGCCGTTTTTTAAAATGACGTCACTGTGACGTCATCAAAGCGGCCATCTTGGATTTTTTTATATTTTCTGGTAGAGCTTGACCCAAGGGTATAGTGTGGTAAGTTTCAGCCCCATAGCTCAAGGAATAAGCAAACTAATTAGCGGGGCCATTTCGCCTCCCCCCCCCCCAGGCCTGGACAGGTCCCAAAAAGCCCAGGCCAGATAGGGTTAATAAAATATAGATATAACTGTGTATACACATTACTGCATTTTCTGCTACAACTCGACCTTTATCAATTGTAGAACACTCATGACTGGGGTTATTTTCATGCATCAGCAATAAGGGAGTGTTTTCCCTTAACTTTTCTTGTTACATATATATATTCTCGCTATAGACAGTAATGTACCATTGAACAAGTCGAAGTTGGAGTGTTGTCACGAGTATACGCGTTCAGTCCAGACCAGAAAAATATCTGGTTCACAGTTACAGTGGGTAAACGGAGTGAATTTGAAGTCATCAATGAGGGAGTATTATGCCCTGGGTAAGGCTTTGAGTGTGGCTTTCAGACAGAATCTCCTGCGTTCCTGGGCAACGCTTCCAAACAGTCCCAAACAGAGGAAGCAAATGCAACCAGATTAGTCTGTAAAATCTGATGGGTAGACGAGAGTGCCAATGGACGAGGGAAAAGATGAAATCTGCGCTCCCAGTACAGGTAGATGTATTGAATCAGATGTGTTCTCGGTCTTTTAGTTTGGTATCTACGTGAATGTCACACTTAGCAACCAGGCGTGTGTAGAATACTTATTAGGGACCGATATTCTACGTCAACATCGATTTGCTACTTTGCAATTACGTATCTCGTTAAAAGAAGTTACTTTTGAAACAGGAATATCATGTTATTCTGTATGGTTTCGCTTATTCGCACATTATTAAACTAAAAGAGGATTGAGAATTAATGTTAGATACATTGAGGAATAACTAATCGTTATTGTTATTTGAAACTGGGGGGGGGAGGGGAAATGGAATTTGAACCGAAACTAATAATTCTGTATCACTGTCCTGCAGAACGTTACTGTCAAGGAAACCTGTTTATTCAAAAACAGAATGTACCAAAATAGCACAAAGTCGGCTGTGCATTTGACGTCATAAAGGGTAGTTGTCCCGGTCAGGAAATAGATATACACACCCGAGTGTCCGAGGGAGTTATACTCGAGTAACAATCACACATCCTTTGAGAAACTTTGATTGAGGGCGCTTAGTCATGTTAGCCCTGTTTTATAAGTTTCTGCAATAAGATTGTGTGGTTAAAATCGTAACATTTACCACAGGATCTAGGGATGCTACCAGGCGAGATATGTATACGCCATATGCAGATCACACTGAAATATTGCTGTCCAGAAAGGGATAGTTTACGATGTCGAAATTGTTACCATCTCTTTTGCCTTCGACGAGAGAGAAGGCCCGCTTCATTTTTATAGAGATCTATGATGTGCCGTTAGGACTACCTGTAGTTTCCTTTCAATTGATCGGATTTTGAAAGTGCCTACATATTCATAATAAAACAGATATAGACCAGCTAAAAGGGGTGCTAAAAGTTAGTAACCATTGGAATACATATATGCTGTTGATATATTGCGTTACCAAATTTCACATAGATATTATTAATGAGAAATCCAAGCAACTCTATCAACAAAGAAACATCCCATGAATGATATTCTTGTATGCAGTAGAGGTAAAGAATGCTTTATGTCTTCTGACATTAATATATCGGCGATCAGTTTTCTTGAACATAGATACTGCTAATACACTTAGACGAGTAGTGTATAAAGAGTGATTGACCTACTTTTGTGGAGGTCATGCGAAGGTCACGGGACGATCACGTGATCGTAGAGGTCAAGGTTACTATAGTTCCGTCACGTGACAGAAAGTGACCCATGAGCGTTCCTCCGTGGTGATGTGGTCGCTTGCGCTTCCGCGGACAGAAAGTAGTCACAAGACATCCAATTGATCTTGATCTTCGGGAATGTCCGGCAATCTCCGGCATGTCTGGTCATCTCCGGCAATGTTCGGTCATCTCCGGGAGAATATAAGGGCCATTTAGCCTTTAATGGCAAAACATCCATGGAATGCATGGAACAGGCTCCCCGACAATATCGCCAGTACTATGCCCGGTATAAATGGCAAGTGGGGAACCCTCGTCATAGCCATACAGCGAGAGAAGGGAAAAGGTCACAGCGGGACTCGAACCAGGGTTGCTCTCTCCAGAAGCAGACACGTTATCTACTACACTACGCGTCATATCCTACAAACCAAGGTTTAAAATATCCACATATATCTACCAGAGGGCAGATCACTATACCGCTAGGGTGGATAGGCCCATACTGGCTCAGTGGACAATGTTTAACCTCATGGGAAACCCACACATGCTTATTTGTGGGATCTTGTTTTCTCGTCTCACCATGTAGAACACGATTAGAGGGGTCTCGAAGCTAAGCGGTGATTTTTTTTGAAAAAGTCACTGTGCGCATGCGCATTGAGCAAGTACATCGAGGTGGACGTTTTGCGGTCTAGGGGTCGATGGGGTCGAGTGAGGTGTCATCGTGAAGCACTCGTGAGGGAGCATGCGAATGGATGAGTATGACGTGGAACTGACGTCATTCCGCGCATGCGCAGTGAAAAGGAGGCATGGCAAGGGACTTTGGGGCCGAGGTGGACCCCTAGTGGTCCGAATGGGTCGTGAGAGGTGTCAAAGAGAAGCGCTCCTCCAGGGCAATCAAGTATATGGGTATATTGCCTGAAGATTTCGCTTGGGATTGTTTTACATGCCCATCTGCTTATAGGGTGCGCCACTGGTGGGCCAAGTTAACTTTTTGGTAAAACTGCACAGATTCTATTCTTCGTTTCCATTATCGGGGGAACTTGCCACAAGATCATAGCTGGGATTTTTTTTCTCTTGCCAATCCGCCTATAGGGGGTGCCACATGTGGGCACTGTGCAAAAATCTGAGACACGGGCGTGGTGTTCAAGCGAGGTTTAACCCACACCAGGAAGATATAGAGGATCTTACACGAGTGGCTATTAAATTTAAAAGTTATGACACGAGTTGAGCAAGTTTTATATGTTGCGAGCTTTAGCGAGAATGCAATAAGTGTAATTTGTTAATTGACTGTTCTTCATACATTATTTATTTTGGAACTTGTAATGCCACGAGTTACACTCGTGTTCGCTGCATGTCATCATGCGCGCGACATGTTGGCGAGTTCTCAGCGAGGTGACGACATGCTAGGATGACAAGATCATCTTGAATACGTAATCCGTTTGAAGTCTCTAATCATCCAGATCTATATTGTAAGAAATAAGCAAACATCGGGAAGAATCCATGAACAAACGTTTACTTTCGAGATCTGACGGGATACGGTACCCAAAATGGCGGGCTGACTCAATTCGCCAAACAACGATGACGGACCACGGTACGTGAGTACTTTATACAAAATTTGAAGCTCAAAACTGTCGAAATAATGTATTGCGGAGCATTGCTGCTTGCATGGCTATTGACAACTATAGTTTGCAGGCCGATGCATTTATCTGGATTAAATGATCGTCTTGCAGATATCTATGTTGTTGCTGCACTTGTAAGCATAGTATTTCGTAGTCAAATTTTATCAATGGGAAAAATAGTTCAGTGACGTCACGACCAAGCGTAGTAACTGTTTTTCTCACGCTACATGTATTATCCAATCAGCGTGTTTGAAAGTGTTATGTCACTAGTTACATACGATATTTACGTCATGGCTTTATGTCACTGAATAACAACACAGTTATATGATAAAAAAGTTTACTGCACAAGTGTATGTAATTATATTTGTTCATAAATGATGAGAAATTACGTCAAACACTTTTGAAAGTGATCGAAATTCAGGGATTTTGGGGGCGACGCCAACCGTTGTTTCTGATTGGCCGAAAGCTAATATGCTGAGCACTGACCGCTGGCATACACATGGTCGGCTTAGCCCACGCAAGTTAACACCTCTTACATTCTGACTGGGATAATTCACGGTATGCAAGTTAAAATTGAATTTCCGGAGATTATTAAACTTTTGAAAACCTGAATGGATTCTTTCCAAATTTGGTATGTGGGTAACTTCCCTCGTGTTATTATTTGGGAATGTCGTGCCGATTTGCCTAAGGTGGCACCACCCGAGGCCATGTTAATATTGTTTTACAATATTACTCTCCCCACAAATAATGAATGTTTCCTTCACTTAACATGCACAAGCAGCCAGAGGATGCTAGGTCCCCCGCCGAAATGGCAGCAATATTTTTTAGCATTGTTGGTCTCATGGGATATACATGAGGGAGGCAACTGTTGCTTCATAGGCATTGGATGCGGAAGGGTCTTTCTGCCTTCAAGTTTTAAGATCAACTCAGAACGGTTGACTGAAAGTTGGTTGCTTCTGTAATATAGAGTTTCCATGCAGTGAAGCATGGAAATTATGTAACCGAGAAGCAACCCCAAGCGACATCTCAAGGCATTATCCGCAAACCAAATTTGACGAGAAGCTGAAGGCATCCTCAAGCTACTGCCCGGAAACCAAATTTAAAATTTGTCACCAGGTGTCGCCACCTGTAGGTGCAAGTGGGCGAAACGCAATCCCAAGCATCATCTCATGGCATGGTACATTTAGTATAATCAGAACTTGTAAACAGAACTCTGTTGATAATTCATATGATTAACATACATAAACATACTATTTAAAACAAGTATGGAAGTAACTTCCCTCCATTTAGCCATTTTACCAAGAGAAAATCTGAAATTGTAAACAGAGACTGTGTAATATTCTTTGTGGAGAACACGGCATTATCTGAAGGTATAAGCAAATGTCTCTATGTATACATGTTATTTCAGTTGATATAGTTCAATGTTTAATAAACACATTATTTCAGTTGATATAGTTCAATGTTTGATAAACCCAGTAGTATTTAAACTGAGGTACTCTAGAGGTACAACAAATATGTTTTCCTGCCCCTCGGATTATGCATTATTTCTTTTGGTAAACAAGAAAGTTTCAACTCTGGGGCACTATCTGCATGTAGAAGTAACTACCTCTATGAATACATGTCATCTCATGTTATTTCAGGTTATATATTAGCAAATACTTACCTCCCTTGGTTGTCTTAAAACTTTCAGTATAATCTGAAATTGTAAACAGAACAACATCTGCATGTATAAGTAACTACCTCTATACATACATGTTATATCAGGTTACTTCAGTAATATTACAAAATAATTCAATTATGTCAAACATCTTATGGAGATGCATTATTGGCTCTTAATACTTGGATACTTTCCGTTTTTTTCAGGTTATATATATACCAGCAAATACTTACCTCCCTTGATTGTCTTAAAACCTTCAGTACAATCTGAAATTGCTGATATTAATGCAGGAGACAGTGGCCCGTCCACTGCTGTGTCTTTTGTCGATATGGTTTACATCATGTTCGACACTTTTTTCGTTTCTTTTTGTACATTTGTAAATAGTTATTTAATGTTTGTTAATGTTATTGATTCACCTATTGTGTACTACTCTAATGCTGTGAAATCTGGTCAGTTCTACATGAAAAGTTACAAAATGAAATATGGATAATAATTCAACTGGGGAGGGTGTTCCACTCACGAACCTTCTATTATCACTTCCTTTTTACAACAACGAAATTCCGCAACCTGTAATAGAAAATAAACCCACCGATACACTGAATTTCGAAGTTATAGAAAACATATGCTTTAACCCGATTGAGCTAAACGACAATGAACATAGTAAAGCAATAACAGATGACAACGAATACGAAATATCACATTGGAAAAATATCGACATTCACCAGACTCCAAATACTATACAGAAACATCTTTTCGTAAAGAATCTTGTCTCCAACACAAAGACGAAAACTTCTCTTTCTTACATCTCAATGCCAGAAGTATAAATAAACATTTTTCAGAGATAACCGGTTTTCTTCATAATATTAATCATGAATTTTCTGTACGAGGTTTTTCTGAAAGCTGGCTTAATCCTTTGACTGAGCTCCTTATTGATATACCGGGTTACAAAGCATTCCCATCATCAAGAACGAACAGAAGAGGTGGTGGTGTAATCTTGTATGTTAATGAAAAAATACAAACCTGTCATGTTCGTGAAGATCTATCTGCTATAGACGAAAGTGGGGAATTTGAATCTTTGTTTATCGAAATGAAATTAAATAATGTCAAATATATTGTAGGTATAGTCTATCGACCTCCTGGTAAAAATGTTACTGAACTAAATAATCATCTTCTGAAAATTTTCAACTCGTCTGATCTTACAAAAAACAAATGTGTTCTTATGGGGGATTTTAATATCGATCTATTCAAAACTGACCGACATTTCTCGAAATAATGAAGTCTAATTATTTTTTTCCTCAAATTACAAAGCCAACAAGAATCAGGAATCGATCAGCAACTTTGATCGATAATATTTTTATTAATTTCCATGAGGATAATCTACTATCGGGAATATTTCTAACTGACTTTACAGATCATTTTCCAGTATTCCATATATTAAAAACAGAATCAAATCTACATCTACCCGATCAAAATATTACCTTTCGTAAGATCACACCTACCCAAACAGAACTGTTTGTACAACGAATCCAAGATACTAACTGGGAAGATGTTATGAGTAATGAAAATGACCCAAATACTGCTTTATCGATATCCCTTTCACTGTTTACTGATATCTATAATGACTGCTTCCCTTTGGTAACTGTCAAATCAAGAATTTTTTTTTTATGAAACCATGGATTTCCACTGCCGCTTCTATCCACGAGAAAAACAGACTATATCGCTCATTTTTAGCCACCTCTGATGATGCTGTACACAAACAATACAGGAAATATAGAAATAAATTGAAAAGCACAATTCGACTATCTTGAAAAACCTATTTCGAGGATAAATTCAATGCCAGTAACAATAATATAAAAGGCACATGGAGAGTCTTAATGAATCGGAAGAAAACCAATAAATCCGCTGGAGTTTTTAACATAAACGGACGTGAGGTATCTGAGAGTGGAGAAATTGCCACCCATTTTAACGAATATTTCAGCTCAGTTGCCACCACTTTGGACGCTCAAATACCGAATACAGACACACATTTTAGCGACTATCTGGGCAATCCTTCGACCACTAACTTCAAATTTTCAACTGTTACTCCTGCTGATGTTAAACAAACAATACTAAATCTTAAAGCTGCTGCACCAGGTCTGTATGGTATACGAACCTCTTCGGTTAAACTTGTATCGGACTATATTTCCACTCCCCTGTCGTTCATTTTGAATCTTTCATTTACATCGGGTACCGTACTGATCTGGGGATCAATCAGCCATGTCAAACTATAGACCGATATCCGTCCTACCTTGCTTCAGTAAAGTAATCGAAAAACTTGTTGCTTCTATGGTTACAGACTTCCTGGATTCGAATAATATACTTTCTGAGAACCAATATGGATTTAGGCCCAACCATTCTACATCTCTTGCAGCTTGTGCATTATACGATTCCCTTATTGTCACATTCCTTGATCTCTCTAAGGCATTCGACACGGTAAATCATGATATACTCCTCTCTAAATTAGATCATTATGGTTTATTCCGAATAACTGGTTTCGCAGCTACTTAAAAGACAGAACACAGTCTGTAACATATAATAGTATTTCCTCTGAACCTATGCCTATTACTTGTGGTGTACCTCAAGGTTCTATTCTTGGTCCAATTCTCTTTTTGATTTACATCAATGATATTTGCAGTGTTTCGAATTTACTAAAAACCATCCTATTTGCTGATGACACGAGTACAATATACTCTGCTAAAGACCTATCCCAAGCTATTGATGTTATGTCTCAGGAATTAAATAAGTTACACAGATGGTTCTGTTGTAAACGTTTATCGTTAAATATTCAGAAAACGAAATACATGTTAAGCAAACCTAACACAAATAAAGGTAAAAATAAGGATAGTCTGTCATTAATAATAGCGGGTAATGTGGTTGATAACTTCAAATTTCTTGGTGTAATCTTTAATAACAAACTTAATTGGATAGATCATTTAAATTATATCTGTAAAAAGGTATCTAGAAATATTGGAATAATTAATTTTATTAAAACATCGATTAACAAAAAAAACACTCTTTATCCTATATTATTCATTGATATTTCCATATTTATCGTATTGTAACATTCTATGGGGAAATACCTATACCACTCATCTTCACCCATTACTCCTACTCCAAAAGAGGGCCCTTCGAATGATCACTCTATCTAATAGACTTGAACATACTGAACCATTATCCAAAGAAAAGAAAATTCTACATATTTCCAAACTGAACACTTACTCAATCATTCTTCTGGCCCACAAGGTCTTTCATCATCCAAGTGAACTACCTCACACTTTTCAAAGATATTTTATGAAACAATCAACTGTCCATCGATATAACACTCGAGGTCATCAATTCAATTTATACAACTTATCATTTTATACTGCTAAAATCACTGGTCCTCGTGAGTGGAATAAATTACCCTCCACACTTAAAGCAATCCAATCAACTTCTCTCTTCAAATCCAATCTCAAATCCTACCTACTAGAAAACTGACCAGGTTCACAGCAAACGTTTTATTTATATAGTCAATTACGCATTGTAAACGCATTACCTTTTGGGATAGAACAAGCCCTATGGGGCTTTATTCCCGCCAATATTCAAACAATAATTGTGAATAAACAAATAATAACAAATACATGCCTATAGTATTGGACCCTTCTACGGAGGGCCAATGATCAGCTGATGCAGCAACAACAACAATTTCCCAGTTAGAGGGCAGATTTTGAAATCGAAAATGAGGCCGCGCTATGTCATCAGTCAACCGAGACAGTCACGTGGTTGTGTATGAAGATTGGGGTGGCTCCTATAAATAGTAATCCAATGAAAATGCTCGTATTAGTTTAGAATATAATATAAGATGGCCGCCAAGATTTCCGCCCAATCAGAGAAACCTGAACTGTCATTCATCGTTAGTCTCTTGGTGCATCGATGATGTATACCAAATTTTACATCGAGCACTTCAACGGAATCAGAGATAGAGATCATTAATGATTTTGCATAAATTAAAGATGGCCGCCAAGGTTTCCGGTCAATCAAGTCCCGATTCAAAGTATCTGGATGTATCGATGATGTATACCAGCTTTCATATAAAACAATTGAATGGTAACCGAGATATGTATCATTATCAATTTTGCATACATTAAAGGTGGCCTCCAGAGTTTCTAGCGAATCAGAAAAGCCTGTTTGGTAATTCATTCGCATGATGTAGCGATGATGTATATCAAATTTCGTATTGAACAGTTGAATGGTTTTCGAGATATGGATCATTATCCATTTTGCATAAAATTAAAGATGGCTGCCAAGGTTTCGACCCAATCACGTCCCAATTCAATAGGCTTCTGGTCCTTGACTAGGTAAATAAACATACCCGGTACCAAATTCGGAATGCATCAGTGGAACCGTTTTCCGGCTATCTCGCTCACGAACGGCCGTATGGACAGACGGGCATACAAGACGACGACAATACTCCATGGCTAAAATTGGCCGAGTCTGTGCCTGATGAATTGAAATCTTTCGGGGTTGCAATTCAATGTCGGGTGGCAGAATTATACCAATATTGCAGACTACACACAAATTTCAAATTTCTGCCAAGATATATTGGAGATATATATGCTCAAACACAATATATGAGGGTCTGGCGAGGGCTAGTTTGGGAGATACATGTAGAGGGTGCGCCTCGGCACCCTGGGGTGGGAAAATGCTCTCCTCGCGGGTAGTGGTGGTGTGCTCACATGAAAGCCATAGAAAGCTCCCTGTACATGAACAACCGCACTGACAACTGCATGCCATCATCTGTCAGTCTGAAGACCAGCAAGGTTGAATTCAATTCAATTCAGGAAATTGATCATATGCACAGTGTGCACCCGAACTTTAGGAACTCAGTTGTAATTAATATAGTAAGTTACATGTATGGACACAGATGTAGAATGCAATTATTTGATAGCAAAATTGAAGGAAATGTTGTCCTTCATTTAAGATGACACTAAATTAAAAAAAACCAGGGGTTCAGGACTGCGGAGATTTCCCCGCCAGTCATTTTATATTATACTTCTGAAATAAAATATAGTTCATGCAAAAGCTTTAGAGTAAATCATATGATGGAATAGAATGATTTCATAGCAAAATTGAAGGCCCATTTTAACTGGAACGGAGAAGAGAAACTCAGTGGCGCCACCTTCAGGCAGATGTTGCTGAAATGCAGTAGCAAACCGGCGTCTTGTCACAAGGAATGCGCATGCTGAATTTCTGGAGAATCC
The DNA here is from genome assembly GCA_036873755.1 of Hanleya hanleyi. NCBI lineage: Eukaryota > Metazoa > Mollusca > Polyplacophora > Lepidopleurida > Hanleyidae > Hanleya > Hanleya hanleyi. The sequence continues at coordinate 22,311 of JAVTVY010016913.1, read as the reverse complement.
AACAAAGCATTTGGAAGTTATCGCTTGCAAAGAACATCGCTTGCAAAGACATCCACGGACAGGAATGGACATGAAGAAGCGAGACCCAGTGGCGACACCTTCAGACAGATGTTGCTGAAATGCAATAGAAGCGGCTGAGCCGGTGTCTTGTCGCAAGGAATGCGTATGCCGAATTTTGGGAGAATCCGACAAAGCATTTGGAAGTTATCGCTTGTAAAGAATTCGAACTGACACAAGAACCTGGACACAAAGAACCAATTTCCATTTTGACCCAGTGGCGCCACCTTCAGGCAGATGTTGCTGAAATGCAATACCGATTGCGCCTTGTCGCAAGGAATGCATATGCTGAATTTCGGAAAAATCCAACAAAGTGTTAGGAAGTTATCGCTCGTGGAAAATTTGAACAGATATGCATGCACGGACGTACACGGACATCCACGAACACAAAGAAGCAAGACCCAGTGGCACCACCTTCAGGCAGATGTTGCTGAAATGCATTACCGACTGGCGTCTTGTCGCAAGGAATGCGTATGCCGAATTTCGGAAGAATCCAACACAGTGTTAGGAAGTTATCGCTTGCGGAAAACAGGCATGCACGGACGTACACGGACATTCACGGACACAAAGAAGCAAGAACCATTTTAAAGTCCCCGGCCGCGTTGCGGCGGGGGACAAAAAAGGATGCCTCCTTGATCGTATTCGGCCGACTGTGTCTAGTTATATATTAATGACTTACCTGATTGTATACCAGGAATTACTGTACTAGCCTTATTTGCTGACGACAGTATACTTTTACGGGAAATAAAAAACTATAAAGGAGTGATATGCACTACAACCAGATATCGATAAATTATTAAAATGATGCCAAGATTGAAATATGTCGTATAAATACAAATTACTGCAAGTAACACGCAAACCTACTCACATTATGTTTAATTATTGATGTTTAATGAGAAAACATCTTTTGTGATTTGAGAGATGATGTCGCTTCAAACTTAGTAAAACCAACCAAATGCTTGAGCGAAGGGAGAGTCGGGAGCCCTGGGACACTATTTCTTTGACGTCACATTATTTCACATCCGGTTTAGTTGTGCAAATCAATGCGTGCCATGCACCAACGTGGGAAGAGTATCCATGCAATACCACAGTGTTTACGACACCAAACCGAGTGTGTTATGATGTGGAGACGATTTCATTTCAGCGTATTTTGGGGTTGACTTGGGACAGCGTCGGGAGACATGGAACAAGGAGTTGGGAGATATGGGGCAACCGATGTAAAGACTTAAATGCAACCAAACTAACTTTTTCATTTGAAAAAAAAATAATGGTTTAACATGGAAATGTTAACTTGTTAAAATTATCACTTTGCCGACAGAAAGTAATACCATAGATATCGCAATATTCTTCGAGAGTGCAAGGAGAGATAGGACACTCTCAGGGAGACACTCCCCAGGGGGCCCAACTTAGCAAAATGGCGATTTTTTTGCTCAACTGTCCATGCCCTCACAAATTCGGTCAGTGTCATGTGTGACGTATGTAAAAGACAACCCTGTGCCAAGAAATCGGCATCATATACCTAATATTTCACCGTATAAACAAATTGGCGTGGCCTCCAAAATCTAGCTTTTCAAGTTAAAAAACATAAAAAGAAAGATTTACTCACTTCAATGATTCCAGGAAACACCAGAATGGTAATGTGGGAAGCAGTTTGAAAACCAAACAGCACATGTAAGCTCAGTCTCCATTGGCTTCAACAAGGGTACCAAATAAGTGTGTCCCAAATCTCCCCTGCCCCATGTGTCCCGACTCTCCCCTATTATGGGACAATGTTGATCAACACCCCTTATAATTTGATATTGTTCCCCGGTGTTATGATGAAGAGCTGGCCTTGCTTTCGGAAGGCAACGAAATACATTACGAATGATCACATCAGTAACTACCATACAAGGCTGTCTGATTGTAAACTGATGCCTTCATCTCACTGCCTAAAGTATCATTATTTATTTTCTTACCTCTCGAGCTAGGGAGCTGAAACTTATCACACTATATCAATGGGCCAAGCTCTACCAGAAAATATAAAAACACCTAGAAGAATGATTTGATGACGTCACTTAAAAAAAAATACATTTTTGATCTTTTTTAGTCATATTTTTCGATTTTTATTCATCCAATTTATCGCAAAACTGCGGGATAAATGAGTAAATATTAGTCTGAAGAGAAAAATAATAGTTTTTGGCCACTTTTCCTCACGAAAAAGCAGGAATTTTGAATAAAAATGACGAAAATATCTCGTTTCTAGTACCTCACATGGCCGTCATTTTTAATTTACACATAATTCTCCGCTCGGTGTCATGCAAATAGGCTAAGGATGATCCCAATATGATAAACTACAAAGTTTCGGAGTGTCAGCTCTCATTTTTTGTCGTTCCGGAGTTAGAGTTGAAAGATGGGTAAGATTAGCCATAATGGGGATGGGGCATTATGCCCCCCCCCCCCTCCCCCGGCGGTTCATACTCCATGAAAGTATCACGAGACAATGCATACAATAGCCAAGTCTAGCTGATGTAGCCAGTGTCTAGACTTGACCCTTTTCAGCCGCACAAATGATTGGACACTAGCTCCCTACATGAAGTATCTACCCCCCAACCCCTCGGCCTGCCAGTGTTAAGCAACAATAACATCCTGAGGTCTATTTATGTTTATCCGCTACGCAATGTAGATCTCCCACGAGTCGTCCATGATTACTCACAGCTAATTTGACTACGAGGCGTTGGAGTGGTTATCCACCTGAGGGAGTCCTGAGAGAATGTAGGTGGATTACGACAAGTACATAGCGGAGTAGATTTTTAGTATAGTGCTTACAGGGTTTATCTGTCGATTACAGGTAAGTCGGCAGTCGTCTCAATATTGATTAAATCCATGACGAGGCCACGCCCATTTGTTTATACGGTGCAATATTAAGTATATGATGCCGATATTTTGGCACAGGATTGTCTTTTATATAGATCACACATGACACTGACCGAATTTGTGAGGGCATGGACAGTTGAGCGAAAAATCGCCATTTTTCCAAGTTGGTCCCCCTGGGGAGAGTTGGGACATAATGTCTCCCCTAGGGTGTCCCATCTCTCCTTGCACTTTCGAAAAATATTGCAATATGTATGGTATTACTTTCTGTTGGCAAAGTGATAATTTCTTAGCAAGTTCACATTCCCATGTTAAGCCACTATTTTTTCAAATAAAAAAGTTAGTTTGATTGCATTCAATTCATTACATCGGTTGTCCCATATCTCTCAACTCCTTGTACCATGTCTCCCGACACTGTCCCAAGTCACCCCCGAAATACACTGAAATGAAATCGTCTCTACATCATAACACACTCGGCTTGGTGTCTTAAACACTGTGGCATTGCATGGGTATTCTTCCCAGGTTGGTGTATGGCACGCATTGATTTGCGCAACTAAATACTTTGAACGGGATGTGAAATAATGTGACGTCTCCCCACTCTCCCCTACCCTTGGGTAAAAACAAATCCAACGTGGCCGCTATGATGACGTAAATGTGACATCATTTTTTTTAAAAAGACGTTCATTGGTCGATTTTCCGGTCACATTTTTCGATTTTTTTTATATATGTGTTTCCTTCGCAAACATTGCATGCTCAATTATAAATAATACTCTGATGTGAAATAAAATATTTTGTTCACAGAAATGCAAGAATTTTTAGGACAAATGAACAAAATTTCATTTTTCTGGGACGCACTTGGCCGCGTTTTGAGCCCATGATCCTCTCTTTGGAGGTTATGATAAACTAAATAATCATAGGGCGTCAGCACTCTATTTTGTGTCGTTCCGCAGATAACCTAAGTTTGGAGGGGGGGGGGGGCATAATCTCCTCCCCACCCCCTCCGCTCCCGGCTTGGTAGCGGTAAAGGCCATTCGTCATAGTTCACGACATAACGTCAATATAGAAAACTGTAGCTGATACCGCTGATATTTTTTTATAATGAGTCAATTTAAACATTCTCCACATGCATGTATATGAAGATCAACCATCTTGATCACCAGGATACCAGGATTTTGTGTGTGTTTTAGAGGACTTGATAGGGCTATTATATCCTCGCTTTATATATTTGTAGCTAATAACTCTCAAGCCGGTGCTAGGGGCCACGTGGTTATATCATACAATGTCCACATCACCAGCTACAAAAATAATCGTGGCTGGAATACAAATCATCACATGATTCGCTTTTGGTCCTTTCGATGTTTTTAGAAATATGCAGGCAGTGTAATAGTCTGTGCAGTCATATTACTTTTTGTCAGTACGCCAGCATCGTTTTCCAACACCCTTTTAATGTTGCGTTTAATTGGATAAGAATGAGTTGTGTGAAAGGTCTCCATCAGTGTATGCATAATCCGCAATGAGGGTGTTACCTTCAGCAAGAGACTGGTTAACAATCCTGATATGATTGTTGAAGATCTTATCCATTGTTGTAATTAGCGATTGACTCGATATGAAACAGCATAGCGATCGCTTAAATAGCGTGAATGAATCTGTCAAACTGTCCCACGAGTTTCCATGGCCGATTCTCTAACACCAAGTGGATATACCACTATTCTATTTTTCTGATTCTTTGACGCTTGCTCCATGCAACTCTTGGCTGTTGCCTTGGTGAACTCCTCGCCATGTATGTTAGGTCATCTATCCTTCTAACAATAACGAAAGAAGGACCCTTCCAGTATGATTTAATTTTTATAACAAACCCCGCGTTTCCTCACCGGGCTATACAGTCAAACTGTATGTCCAGGATTGAGTGTCCTCTCTTTAGACATATCATACTGGCGTTTCTGATACTCCACTTTCTGCTTGAGGACGACATGAGCAACTTGATGAGTTATCCGAAGGTGTTTCCTTAGCTCCATGCTATACAGTCCGTCTCCATGTCCTCCCACTAGGGTGACTGGATGAGTACCTGAAGCGGCATAACAACCGCCTTGCAGAATACTATCATGTTTAGATAATTATTTGTGCTTGAATATCTAGAGGCCCTGTATGCCATCACCGGGAAAAGGAACTCGTTCCATTTGTGTTATTGCTTTCCACGATACACTGTCAACATAGTTGCTACAGTTTAGTTGAATCTCTCGATAGTGTCATTTGATTAAGATCGCATGCAAGAGGTTCCTGTCTTGAAAATTTGGAGAAGTTCACAAGTTTGTCTCCTGGTCTGAATGGACCTGTAAGGTGTTCCAAGTCTGCATTATAAAGTGGTCTAATAATGCCTTAGCAACCGTAAATGCTTTCTAGTTAAGCAAAGGGACTGCCTCCATCCATTTGGGGAAGCAATCTGTAATTACTAGGAGCTACTTAATACCACTGCACGTAAGAGGTAGGGGGCCTAGAATGTCAACTACCACCCTCTCTATTGGCTCTCCAACAAGATATTGTTGGTCTTACATTCTTATCTGTTTTCCTAGCCGTGCACTGTCACACCGAAGACAGTATTCCTCTGTCACGCTTGATAACAGGCCAGCAGAAAGCCTGCCCGATTCGACTCAGCAGTTTGCCAACTCCAAGGTGTCCAGCAGATGGGATATCATGATAATACATGAGCACATCATTCATATATGCTAGGGGCACTATCAGCTGATACACCCTCTTTCCAGAACTATCAACCCAGGATCGATGTAACATGCCTCCAATCATCTTCACTCTGTCCCATTGGCGCCAAAGTGTCTCGAAGGAGGAAGACATATGCGAAATTGTGGACTGTACGGGTTGGTCTTTTCCTTTCTCGAAGGTACGTGAGATGTGACCAGTGTTTCCATCCTCTATTTGCCTCAGCTTAATTACTTCACTGAGTTTCTAACCTTCCAGTAATACCATGCTTTGGTTAGGTAGCTCCGTTACTGGTGTCTTACATCTGCTTACTGCCATCGATTGCCCTACAATATCTCTATTGTGTTCGTCATCAGTTTGAAACTGAGTATCTGCCGCTTGACAGGTAACATCTTCTAAGTCGGTCATTCGACTGCTGCTGTTTGACACATGCCGAACATCGTCTTCATCACAACGCATCCGCATTAGCATGACTGGGTCCAGCCCGATGTGATACCCCTGAATTGTATGTCTCTAATACCTCCAACCACCTGGAAGTTTGACCATTGGTTTTATTGTATTCAACTCACAGCGGCATTATCAGTTCTCAATAGGATGTTCTGTCTATAAAGATTCGGATAGAAGTGCTTGAGTGCAACAACAACAGCAAGTAGTTCTTTCTGGTGACACAGTATAACAGCTGGTACGTTTTTAAGACGCGGCTCATGTAACCTATGACTCGCTCTGTACCGCTCTGTTCCTGGGACAACACGGCCCCCATTGCCTGCTCACTGGCATCAGTGTCCAAAATTAAAACCTGTTTGGGACTAGGTATGTCAGTATGGGAGGGGGGAGGGGGTTAATAAGGCTTCCTTAAGCCCATTGAATGACTCATCACACTCGGTATTCCAGCTGAATTTAGCCCGTTTCTCTGTAAGCTTATGAAGAGGTCGTTCCCTTGTCGCGAACCCGCTGACGAAACGACGGTAATAAAAGCATAATCACAGGGAGCTCCTAACTTGTTTAGCATTCAATGGTTGAGACCATTCTTGTACTGCTGACAATTTTTCAGGGTCTGTTTGAATACCCTCTTGAGATACCACGTGTCCTAGATATTTTCTTGATCTTTGGAAGAGAATACAGTTTGATGGTTTTAGTTTAAATTTTGCTTCCTTGAGTCTCTTGAAGACTCGTTCCCGTCTCTTTATCACCTTCTCGAAAGATTGGCTAAGATGGTAGAGCTTCATCAGTTGTACTTGGAATTGGCACAGACTGAGAAGGTGATGAAGCGCCCAAGTTGATGGAAGGTTACCCATAACCATAATCAATAGCAACAACAAAGTTGCTGCAAGACAGGACAAATGAGTATATTATTGGACTAGTTAGGGAATAAAACGTTTCTTGGATGAAAAACGCCCCCTCCTAAATATATATATCAAAGGTAGTATATATCGCTTTGAAAGTATTATGAATAGGCTCAGCGTCTTTGAAAACCCCCCAAATCGACTCCAAGATTGTTAAAATCGGTTCACTATTAGCGGAGCTAGTGATAGATGGGTCCTGAGGGTTCACAGGATGTAGCTGGTCCCCCAGAAGGGGGTCTAGGGCTCGGAAAATTTGAACCCCATCATTTCCCCATAGTCCGATTTATGCTATTCAGATGGATGGATGGATGTACTTGGGCACTGGTCGTTTGAAGATGCCGTGCCACCAGTCTCCCCTAACTAGCTCTACACATAGTTCCACTCATCAGAGACACTGTAATCCCTATGTTCTTATCAAACAATATACCCTCTCAATACTTATCAACACAACCGTCTTTAACATAATCGTTGAAGTATCATATCGATAAATTAAATCCAATCCTCACTGGCGCATTTGGTGTCGGTGTGATGGATAAAAATGTCCTGGTGATTAGTGTCCATTTTCATATCTTTTTCTGTTGCAAACAGGCATGGACAATGTGGAGAAAAATGTCCTAGCTGGGTAAGAAGCCACCGGACATTCTTAGCCTTCCCACCGGCGTAATGACATTGTATATCTCGTTGAAATTTCGCAGTATATCTGTTAAAACTCGATTTTCTCTTCAGGAAATATACTTATTTTTGTGTCTCTCTATTGTCACACTTTCACATTCGAAGAATATTCCCGGATAATCAAGCATACATGTACCCTGGAATTCAGAGGTATTTATTTAATTTCAGGGGACTCCTAGCCTGTGTAACAGTTCCATCTCTCATCGGGAGATGGGCCTGTAATTTCGTTTCTATTTGAGCATGTCTAGGCGCGAACGTTGTAATATATGGCACTGAGCTGTTCTGATATTGTTCATTCATATGCTTATTATTTTCACCAGGAAGCCACGACAATATTACTGCTGAAATTAAGGAAGTATCATCTACTCGGTGATTCCTTTATGAACCATTGTGTCACTTTCAATAGCATGACCTGTTGCCCCTCGCAGCTGCCACCTGTGAATGTACCCAGTAAATGAGATCAGAGATGGCACCAGCTTCTGTGCAGGGGAATGCGGGGGCGGCTGTGCAAGACGCCGAGGCGTATAAACGTTCTTCTCAGAAAATGTTTTTTGACGATCTGAACCTTAGAGTAGGGAACTCATTGCAGAATTAGTGGTTTCTTTTTCAAAATCAACGTAATTTGTCATCATGAAATGGAGCTATGGGTATGAAATATGAAATTCAGAAAAAATGTAATTCTGGAAAAGTTTCCGAACAGATATTTGAGAATTTGAAACTAAAACTTCTAAATCTTAGACCGAATATCAATATCTTGAGATCCTTGTGCAGTTTTTCAATTTTCTTTTCACATCCACCTCACATGCATGCTACGTTCACACAGTTGACCCAAAGGAAAGATCGGTGAAAGTCAGATACGCTCTAGTTTTCCGTATTGTAATGACGTTTTCTTACCTTCGTATAATTGTGAGTGACAGTCACGAAAATATGCCGACGGTCTTTTGCTGTGGAATGCTATGTTTATAAAGGATATTATTGCTATTTTAATCATATGGATATGATTCTTACCTGGATTTGCGTCACCGGGTTCCGAGCTCATTAAGATATATTGATGCATGCTTTCGTCTCCACAACGCTACCACCTTGGAGCATTTCCGAAATGCTCAAATTATCTGTACTATAATGTCTTATGGCATATTACCATGTCATGTACGGTCTAATTTACGCATTTGCTGATGTTGGCTCTTACTCAGCGTTTGTTTGTCTTGAAGCGAGGAAGAGTAGAGCCATAATTATGTATATTTACGAACCTTTACATATAAATTCGAAACAGAAAACTTCCTCTGTGTTTATTCGCATTGATCTGCAGTTGAATGTATGCTTTGTCTTGTAATTGTTTCTTATTCAATTTCATAATGCGACAGGCGTACTAACAAGAAGCCAGGAGCATAATTGTCTACGTTAACAAGCAAATAAAATCACCTCCAGATTAAAGGATCTCGTACGATAAGATGGACAAACGGTCCCAGCGAGCAGTTCATTCACAGCGTGTCACGTGACTCCAGGGGAATTGAATGGATTCGGGTTGACCGCCGTGAGCGAGGTTTGCAAGGCCAAGCATATTTTACTCGTGGTTTTACACCCTTTTCCCTGTTATTAAATTGATGCTGCTGTATGATATTTTCGTGCCTTCCGTGTTATGTTAATGCCGTTAATTGCACCAATAAAAAGTTGAATACGGAAATGAAATGAATAGATTTTACTCGTCACTCGCTGAATTGAGTGTCTGCAAGTGCCATTTTTTTAAGAGAACGACAACTCTCCTAGGATTAATTTTTGTTTTGGTGTGTGCAAAAAAACTGTAAATAAACCCTCCTGTGCGGTAGGTGACGAGCATCCTATATGGCGTTAGACTGGCAAGCACGCACAATGTGGCGAATAAGGGTAATCAGCAATGTTTAAAGTTGTTAACGCTTATGCTCTTAGTTCATCGTGCCCATAGTAACTGTTGCACGACCAGTTTCATTTGACCGAAAGGTCCTTCTGGGTTTACGCTGATCACCAGCTGCACATGCGACACGTCTTTACTGATGGCAGAACAGTTGTCGGTAAGGATTAAAATAGATGCGCTATAGCTGTAAACTACCTCTGTCTATTTACCCATTATGATTGGTCAACAGATAATATTCTCATTTGGCCTTGATGGCAAGACCATTGTTGATATCGCCTACATCCCAAACGGCAGTAAATATTCTTCATCATGGACATATATACACATATTTATGTACGAATTCAACGCACAGAACTAGTTCCCTGAGACCACTTAATACTAAGTTGATCAAATCAGTCCAGATATTGTGGTGCGCAATTCTCTAATCACGCGAGCAAAGCTAGCATGCATCGGGAAGAGAAAAATTCGCAACATTTGCTGAATGTTATGTCTTGAGATATAAACCATTTGCATTCATTTCTACTAACAAATATTCTCATATATATTGTAATCGTGGTGAAAAATCGAAAAATGCATAAATCTATTGAAAGGTTTTGGACGAATATTTTGGGATTCGAACCAGCAGATCATCAGTCAAAACGATAACTTTTCTACGACTCTATCCATTCGGCCAGCTCATACTCGTACATATAACGTTGCTCCAATTATCGTATTTGAAATTGAAGACCAAATGACCAAAAACAATATTCCATAAAGTTTCATTTTTTTATATGAAGATAAACGATAACCAAAAAGTGCTTTGTTGAACAACTAGAGATTCAAAAGAGGACTGTTATGTATGAATATTTTTGTGGTTATAGTTTATCTTCATATATTTAAAGATAGGCAAACCGTGCTTTTTCAACCAAAAACTGTCAATTTCACACAAACTTATCACTTTGGAGAGCTCTTGTTGAAAAACCATGGCCCTCATGCTCCCAATATTTCAAAGAGAGTTAAAAAATGTCATAGTTTAAGCTAATCGAGGCCAGCATTTCATATTTTAAGTTTCATTTTTCATCTACAGTCATACCTCACCTGGGGCGGTTTGTTCACCTTAACGTACAAGGTCCTTTTGTGTAACTCGTGTGATATTTTGTCTAATTTCGGTCACAGGGATATCTTTTCCTATTTTTTGGGTATCTCTTAATTGTATAACTTAGAACACGTCCCCTGCCCCACATAGAAACGATGTCAAATATATAATTACTATTGCGTAGCTGGAGAATAACTTTCCAGTCTAGGCACGTTTGAACCCTACCATGCCTGGGTGATTTCGGGTCTATCCCAGCCTAGCGAAGCACTGTGAGAATGACATGGTCGCCTTGAGCATACAATACATGGTACAGACGTCACCGGCCATGTTCTGCATGGTTGGACATATCTTTTTATGGTCTATCTGAACATATTTGTTGTGGTCAAGATGAGTGTTCGTCCATGCAAGACGTGAGGTCCGTCTCGCCTGTACCATGTAATACCAGGTTAGCGCGACCATATCCTTTCTTTCAGTGAAGGGGGGCCGAATTGACTAAATTCGAAATGTCCCCCCCATATTTATTTTCGTTACCCGTTTGAGTAGAGAACTGAAACTTTCCATACTATATACGTTTGGATCAAACTCTACAAGAAAAAGAGAAAAGACCACCATGATGACGTCACAGTGGCGTCATCTTCTCGGAAGCCACTTTTCGCCTATTTTTCATCCTTTTCCCATTTTTTTTTTAACTTTTCGATACTGTCTCCAATTAACCCTAATCTGGGCTGGGCTTTTTTGGACCTGTCCAGGCCAAAGGGGAGGGGGGGGGGGCGAAATGACGCCCCCTCCCCCCCCTAATTATTTTTCTTAGCCTTTGCGCTAGGGAGGCTGAAACTTACCACAGTATACTCTTGGGTCAAGCTCTACCAGAAAATGTAAAATCAAAGATGGCCGCTTTTATGACGTCACAGCGACGGCATTTTTGGGGTCGATTTTTCGAACAGATTTTCTGAATTTTTTATTTATGCAATTCCTTCGCAAAATCTGCGTGATAAATGTGAAATAAAATAGTTTTCCTCCACTTTTTATCTCGGAAAAGCAGAAATTTTGAAGAAATATAAAAAAAAATTCTGGTACACCATATGGTCGCCATCTTGAATTTACCCATGATCCTCTGCTCCGGGTGTTATGCAAATAGGCTCAAAATGACCCCAATATGATAAAGCTCTCAAAGCTGATAAAGCTGAGTTTCAGCTCTCTATGTTTTGTCCTTCCGAAGATAGTGCAGAAAGTTTGGTGGGGAAAGGGGGCATTTTGGCCCCTCAGGCCTGGTAGGGATAATATGATAGAGAATAATTATGCCATTTCAGTCAAGAAAACTGGACAGAAATGATTACACATCGTGACTGTCATTTTCAATTGTCCAATGATCCTTTGCTCCGTTGATTATGCAAATCATCTCAAAATGCCGCGGAAATGATTCGCAGAAAAATCAGAAAGTTGCAGCTCAAATTGAGCATTGTCTAGGCAGTTGTATTACAAGAGGTAAATTTCACGTCAGCACTTTGACATTTAGTTTTGTCGGAGAATTATTGTCATTGAACTATTATCATGTACTGCAGGATATCTGCATCGAAGCAGTTTTACTGGTACTACACAGAAGCTGTTTCTTTGCGTTAAGGTGATTGTTTTGAAAGGGCCATGATGACCCGCCGTTCACATGCAGTGGGCAGACGGGATTGACATGGCATCGTCGACGTTGCCTATTTCATGACACGCAACAGTACTTACCCAAAAATGTGATCAATCCTTGTAATATATATCGTCTAATAAATGTCATTATTATGTTAAGAATAACCCTGACATAAATCTTCACGTCATTGCCAAACTTTATATAGAAATACATTGAACCAAAACGTTTGTGTTTACCCAATCCTTTCTTTGTTCATAACGGCGGTAATTTACCGGTAGAATGTTATTTAATTGGCGGCATTGATATGTTCATTGGTTCTTAACTAGCTTCGTGTCACCAGGTCCCGGGGACAGTGAGATATAATGACGTATACTTCCTTCTCCACAGAGTCGGCCCTTAGAGCATTTCCTAAATTCAAAGTAGTGATTACTTTAATTTCTTATAACGTCATCCGTTGTCATGTGCGGTCTAATTTACGATTCTGTAAACGTTGAATGGGCCCTACTCGTTGTATTTGATCTTCTGGTGAGGACGCATGGGAACATAATTATGTATATTCACCGACATCTATTGTTAAAATTATCGTAAAATTTCCATCGCAATTATAGACAGTGATATACTGCGTAACCAATGGTTGATCAATGTCAACCGATTCTCGCCTAGTCTTTTGTAGTTGTGGCTCTAAGATAAGGAAACGTAGGTGCATAATAATCCACATTAACAAACATTCAACGAAAAAGACTCAAAACATTTTCTCGATGTTCTTTCTATTTGTTGTCAGTATGACGTTAATTCTAAGTTCTGATATTACTATAAAAGTTACTTGTATCTGATTCGAGGACCAAGATATCAAATAAAACCGAAAATAAATCCTCAGAGCACGGCCCGCACCGTGTACCGTGTATTTCATGTAGAAACAATGTAATTGGTTTCATGTATAAACGAGTGAATAATATACAAACGTCTGGTTCGTCATTCAATATTCAGTCATCGTCCATTAAATAAATTCCTCGTTCATAATTCAAATACCTAATTTATATAAAAGCATCATTACCCAATTAATGAAAAAATGATAGTATGCATAAAAGTAGGCTAGTTTGCTGCAATAGAGAAGCTGTTAGCACTTTTCAATGCTGCCGGCAAGACATCATGATGTTCTAAAATTATCAAATCAGTATCGCTGATCAGTACCTTTATAGTATGATATATTTCAGTCACGCGTTCATTGTGACGGATCACATGAACACCATGAGGATCTTGGAATTCATCGGTTCATACAACCCCTGCGTAAATAGACACAAGTTACGAAACGTAACGCCATAGATTATGCACTCTATTTTCGTATTTTGTTATCAGCAAGCGATATGTATCGCCAAATTTAAGAAACTTTGAGTAGAATCACCCTTGTTCATCTTTTAATTAAAGTATATCTCCTATCTGAATTGATTTGACCCTGATAGGCGGCACGGAGAGTTCCATATGTCATTGTCAGTGTAACGTCAACTGATATCCTAATGGTAAATAGCAAAATCAACGTCAAGCGTTATTTAGGCATTAGAACAATATAAAACGGTTTTCCAACCTAGTAGTTTCCAAACTCTGCCAACATCGTCGGCAATTGTTGAACGTCTTATCGTGATATGTAGCGGGAATTCCTGGAGCGTTATTGTTCCACGTCTACAATACATTTAACCCCACCTGGACTGTTGGGGGGGGGGTCATTCCACCCCCACCCCCCACCCCCCAACCCTGTTGATTTTTTGCTCCTATCTCCGGAACAACAAAAAATTTGAGAGCTGATACTCCGTGACTTTGTAGGTTATCATATTGGGGTCATTTTGAGCCTAATTGCATGACCCCCGAGCAGAGGATCATGGGTAAATCAAAAATGGCGGCCATGCGGGGTACCAGAAAAGTGAAGTTTTCGTCAGATTTCTTCAAAATTAGTGCTATTTTGCATGGAAAAGTGGGTAAAACATATTTTATTTCGTATCAGATTATTATTTACTAATTCATCATGCAGTTTTAGCGAAAAAAAAAACGCTTAAATAAAAAAAAATCGGAAAATCTGACCGAAAAATCGGCCAAAAAATGCCATTTTCGAGAATGACGTCATCATGACGACCATCTTGGATTTTTTAACATTTACGTTTTCTAGTAGAGCTTGACCCAAAGATATAGTGTGGTAAGTTTCAGCCCCCTAGCCTGAGGGATAGAGAAAATATCCCCCCTACCCCCCCCCCCAGGCTGCTGTACACCCCAAATCGCCCAGTCCAGAGAGGGTTAAATGAAATCTGAATAACATTCCGTATGTACATGTATACTGACATTTAGTGGTCACATCCAACATATCGAGACTGTTTCTCGATAAGCGTGTAAAACCGATAAATATCTCGACTTGAGGGGTCACGGTTCATCTCTGTCGACTGTTGTCCGGGTTTGCTTCCGGTTTTCTGTCGAAGCACAAGACCATCTCAGTTCTCCTCGAAATAACTCCACTTGCTTCGAGAAGGGAGTCGAGATGCCTTCAATGAAAGTTTGAACCATTTGGAAGGCGGATGCTCGTTAGATATATACTTCACTTCGGCAGCGATATTAATCTCGGAGAGAAAATATGAGTTAGCATGCATCATTTAATATTATTTTGTTATCCCGTCTAGAAAACTGCAGCCGCATACTTGCTCTGACAGCGAAATTTCTCTACACCTTAAGCATGGGAAGAAACAAACATCACCGATTATAATAGTACAAGCTGGCTCATTATCATTATTTCGAATCTGTTTTTAGAATTTGAATCACTGCCCACTGAATTGCAAGTCTAGAATAAATAGATTAAGAGATTTTCCCCTCTATACAGAAATACAGTGGTTTTGAAGACCACAGAAGCGGTTTCACTGGAAACCTGAGAATATAATCAGAAATGCTCGATATAAATTGTTTGACCATTCCCTAGCAGCGTTTTGCACGGACAACATGCGGTGTCGTTGATAGTGAAATGTATGTGACGATTGGTCTAAAGCGTTACTGCAATCTGAATTCATTAGTTGGTTTTTTTACATATCTCCTCTACAGCTAGTTAATTATTATCTCTCTAAAACAAAATTTTACTTCAAATGCCATCTACTATATAATTAAAATATGAGGAAAAAAATATCACTTGGAATCGCAAACGCGTTTATATATCCAACAACACAAATAAAATAAATGAAAATTGCAACATACCACTGATCCATGAACTGACACTGACAACACTAAAGACGAACGAATATTACGTAGGGGCCCACATATCTCACCATAAGTTTACATTATGAACCTGATTGCTAATAATTGCGACAGGAATATTCTGTGGCCGATGATCGCCTGATTTTTATACTCTTGTACACATCGGTTGATGTTAACCCTATCTGACATGGGCGATATGAGGTGTGCCTCAGCCTAGGGGGGGGGGGGAATATTTTCTTTATCCCTCAGGCTAGTGGGCTGAAACTGACCACACTATATCTTTGGGTCAAGCTCTACTAGAAATTGTAAAAAAAAATCCAAGATGACGTCACCTTCAAAAATGGAGATTTTTTTGGTCGATGTTTTGGTCAATTTTTTTTACCTTTATTCTTATTTAAGCTTTTTCTTCGCAAAAACTGCATCATAAATTAGTAAATAATAATCTGATACGAAATAAATAATGTTTTACCCATTCTTCCATGCAGAAAAGCACACATTTTTAAGAAATCTGTTGAATACGTCACGTTTCTGGTACCCTACATGGCAGCCATTTTGTATTTAGCCATGATCCTGCTCGGGGGTCATGCAAATAGGCTCAAAATGACACCAGTATGATAGACAACAAAGTCACAGAGTATCAGCTCTCATTTTTTTTTGTCGAGGGGCGAAAAGTGACACTCCCCCTCTCCCCCAAGCCAGGTAGGGTTAAAGCAAACACTGTCTAAACACAAACCGCATTAGTTCTCGCTGACAATTATTACCCGGTCATGTCTCCATATCCTCAAACCGCTGTTGTATTAATGCCTATACGATATTTGGTCCACCCCTCACCGCTTCATCTTTCCTAATCAGGCCATGGGGCTAGAGAGCTGGAACAAAAAATGTAAGCGCAATTCGATTAGCTGGTCCACTAACATCACAGTGTCTTCGTTATATCGGAATGTACATTTCGGTATATTTTAGTTTGATTAGTCGAAAAAGGATAAAGAATATGCATGATAAGGGATATTTGAGGAACAATATTTTGTTATATGTATTTTCAACAAATGAATGATAACCCTTGAGAACACAAATCTTTGTGGATTTATTATGGCCGGGATTTTGTCCACGATTTTTTTATCTGTTAGACATGCATTTAGAAGTCGGCGTATATAACACAAGGTTTTTCTATGGACAACAACTTCTTTATTGCTGTGGAGCTGACGTTTTGTTGGAGATACTTTTAACTTTTCAACGCAGCTTAGAAAAAGTTGGAAGTATCTCCAACGAAACGTCAGTTCCACAGCAATAAAGAAGTTGGTATCCATATAATAGCCTTGTGTCACGATCTTTTGAAAATTTGAGAGCTATGAAATAGGAAAATGACTGGTCGTTTGAATAAAATAACGTTCAAATCGTGATTGCATTGCCTTCCAAAAAGCTCCCGTATATATCCTATGAGTAAGTAAATATCTCATGAGACACGATACTGCCAAATGCACGATTTATCTGCCATCTCAGTTACTAGATTGGTGGAGTATTTAGTGTGGTTATTGTCACGCCACCGGCGTCACAAAAACAGAAACAGTCAAATATCTTGAAATACTATGAGCTGTATTCAACCAGAAACACAAACTTAGTACAGATTTACAGGAATTTACCATGTCTGTATTCTCCGCGCTCGTCCCACGAGAGCTCCTTCAGGGGAGCTCACTCCTCTGGATAACATAATGAATGGTATATCAATATCTGTATGCATTTACAGTCAAAGGGACATCATTCTAAGATCATATTGTAGATCACCTGGGGTATGACATTCTCCCCACCTAGGCCTCAATGACGTCCTCGTCATTTGTATCGTACAGTCCATCTGGACATTATTACTAGAATTCTGCTATCAGCAACCATTTATAACCTGACTTTCCACAACAATTCAAATTAATATTCTTGAGCATCCGATTCCGTACTTGACAAGTCTATCATCGAGTTGGCAAATTCAACGAATTCATCAATTACAACCAAAGATAATGAGAAATCAACCATATGGCAAACTGCCTTATTCGATCAATAAATTCAGAGAAATAATACTTTGATCAACCTTATTCTTTGGCATTACAGAAAATATCATTGGCACAGTATTCAATGAGATCAATGCAATGTTCAGACAGTTACAAACATTTAGTTCATTATCACTTTGATATGAGGAATTCAGATACAAGAACATGCTGTAGCGGCAACTAGCTCAGAATAAAGGCATTCATTTATATTTGATTTTAATCTATATAGATCTGATAGTTATACTCGAGAAAATGTATATGTGTTGGACGGTATTTGGAGACGATCTCAGAGTGTACATGTTACATTCAGCCCAGACAATCCATTTCTGTTAGTACATGTACGAGTTTACACAGCCTGACAGCTCCACAGAATAAATGCGTTCACAACGGCACTTGAACACATAGTGCACAACTCCACATAACGGCACATGAACACCAGGAATATTACACTCCAGTCAGCACAAATCACTTCATAAACAAAGTGGATACTTCACTTATCATCCGCAATATAACACAAGTTTGAAGAATATAGGGTTATCATAGTAGGGGATAGATTCAATAATGGCATTGTTAACTCTGCCCGTCAGTTCCTTCAGTCGTCTTCATTTGGCTCAACGATACTGTGCGCACTTAGCAGCATCGCCATAGATTTCAAAGTCTGGGTTGATCGTTCTAGCCCGTTGTCTAGTCGATCGTCGAGGGGCAACAACACCTGGCTGATGCCTCTCGGGTTGGTCAAAAGCCACACTAGTCTCTAACTGACCTGGTACATTGACAAACTCCTGTCTCGATTGATTGGTCTCCTGAGGTTGCTGTCCATCCATCAAGTAACCAATAAGTTCATCATCATCATCTGAGTAGACAGATGGAATCTCAGGCTCAAGATTATCACATAACTGCCCCTGGGGAGGCAGATATGCCTGTTCACGTTTAGCCACCTTTTTTAGTTTTTCATGATGAAGGTGCTTGATAGTTCCATCTTCCATCTCCACTTCATAGATGACCGGATTCTTTGACGTACGGATAACTCTGCCTCTTTGTTTCCATGTCTGTTTCACACAATCCTTGACAAGGACCTGGTCTACTATGCCCAAAGGTTGAAACTGTACATGCTTTTGTCGCATCGCAATGTAACGATCATGTGTCTTACACAAATGGTCTCGTGCAAAGCTGATGACTTTTGCTAGTTTCTTCTCAAGTTGTCTGGCATAATCATTTACACTGAGGGACTGGTCCTCAGTTTTGGTTGGGAACATCATTTCGGCTGGTAACCGAGCCTCTCTGCCTCGATGTAAAACGTTCGGAGTGAAACCAGTCGCTGAATGTACAGTGGAGTTGTGGGCTAAAGACAGGAATGGTAACATTTCCACCCACTTGCTGTTGTGATCAGTGTATGCCTTCAGCATTGTTTTTAGAGTACAGTTCCATCTTTCTATAGCTCCATTACTAGTTGGAGAATAAGGGAGTGTGGTGACCCCGTTAATATGAAGTGCTCTGCAGACTTCTCTGAACAGTTCACTTGTGATATTCGTTCCTCGGTCACTCAAAATTATCAAAGGGATAACGCCTTGTTTACAGCAGTACTGCTTTACCAGAACTTCGGCAGTCTCTTCAGCAGTCAGTGACCGTAAGGGAATGCTTGTGCAAATTTGGAGAAGTCATCCATCACACAGATGGCGTACCTGTAGCCCTTCTTTGAACGCGGTAGTGGGCCTATGCAGTCTATACACAGTTTCTCGTCAGGAGAAGTCGGTCGCCATGGCTCCTGCAGTGGTGTTTTCTGAACACGTCTCTTGCAGGCTACACATGATTCACATGACCTTATCCAGTTTTCGCAATCCCGTTTCATACCGATCCAAAAGAATTTTCTTCTGAGACGTGTCAGTGTGTTCTGGATACCCCGATGTCCTGCTAATTCGTGGTCGTGCATCAGTTCAAGTATGTTCATCCTGAATTTTTCTGGAACAATCAGTCGAAGGGTGTCTTCCTTGTTATGATAGTACCACAACAATCCATACTCTATTCTGCACCTTGGAAAGACATTCCAATATGAACGAAGACGAGGGTTCTCAGCAGGTAAGTTCTCTATTGGACACTTCTGTCCCTTATTAATCCAGTGAATGACTTCACGCAGTAGGTCATCGTCATGTTGTGCTAGATGCATCTCCTCTTTCGAGACACAGGAGAGCCAGGATGCATCACTGAGACGTACAGAATTTATCTCCAGCTAAGTACCCTTCTTGCAGTCAGAACAGTTCTCGTATGGCGGATATCGGGACAGAGCATCAGCGACCCTATTCGATACTCCGGGACGATGACGTACTTCACAATCAAAGCTGGCCAGAGCTTCTACATATCTCGCCAATACAGCAGTCTGTTTTGATGTACCCGTCATCAAGAAGGTCAGTGCTCTGCAATCGGTTCGTAAGGTGAACTTCCTGCCCAAAAGAAAGTGTCGGTACTTCTGCACAGAGTATACCATGGCCAGAGCTTCCTGTCTGTGGGCCGAGTAATTCTGTTCAGTGTCGCTCAACTGTCTAGAGCCAAAAACTATTGGCCTGTCTTCACTCTCAATGAGCTGCGAAAGGACGGCAAATCCGGAAGCATCACTTGTTAGAATAAATGGTTTGGTAAAGTCTGGATGTGTGAGGACTGGCGAGCTGGTAAGTAATGATTTCAACTTTTGGAGCGCTTCCTCTTGGATGACTGTCCATTCCCATGTGACCTTGACTTTGGCTAGTTCCTGATGAATTTGCGATAGTACTGAAGCATTCCCATGAACCGACGGACTTCCTTTACACTTTTCGGTTGAGGCCATTCTTTGATTATTTGGATTCTATCCGGATCCATCTCAATACCTTGGCTGCTGACTTTGTAGCCAACGAACTTCGTTTCATGTTTGAACCACTTACACTTGGCTGGTTTTAGGCGGATATGATGCTCATCAAGCCGATCTAATACTTGTTGTATCGCTTCAACGTGTGACTTTTGTCTTTGCTCATGATGAGTATGTCATCTATGAAAACGTAACATACTTTTCCAACCGAATCGCCCGATACAGCCTTCATCATTCGGCAGAAACTCTCTGGGTTTCTATTCAGGCCAGATGGCGTTCGTCGGAATTGGAAAGTTCCTTCCGGGCAAACAAAAGCGGTGATATGCCGACTTGCGGGATCTAATACCTGCTGGTGGAACCCGGATTGCATGTCCAAGGTTGTGAAGTATTCCATGCCATGGAGTTGACTCAAGACATCTTCGATGTTGGCCAGTGGGAAGGTCTCAGTGTAAACTTGCTTGTTAACTTTTCTCAGGTCAACACAGATGCAGATTCCACCATCTTTCTTTTGTACGATCATTATTGGACTGGACCAGTTGCTGGTGCTTCTCTCTATAATTCCAGCTTATTGGAGCATGTTATCTAGCTCTTCCTTAAGTTTTTCCTTTACGTGATAAGGAACCCTCCTAGGAAGTGACTGCACCGGTGTAGCTCCTTCTTTCAGCTGGATTTCATGGGGGACAAGATCACATTCACCAAGATCCCATTTTCCTCTGGTGTTCTGTGCAGGTTCTCTCAAATTTCTCTCGATTTTCTTTCGAGATGTCCAATCGGTCAAAATCAATCAGATTCATGGATCTTAGGTCTTCTGGGTATTTCATTCGTTTCGGCATGTCTGCTAGACTATCTACAGCTTCCGCTTGATATATGATGCGGTTCACGCATATCAGGTCACGCATATCAGGTCACTATCAGTCATATAAATTAGAACGCCTCCACTTCTTCCACCTTTCCAACCACTTTACCCCTGTCAATTTGTACATCCTCAATTGACAGGTTAGAGACCAGGATATTGATTACACTGCGCTCCGGTCTCACAAAACAGTCAGCTACTGACAGCTTCAGTTCGGTAATCATGTAATCACTGCCAGTGAAACAAACCTGCCGTTCGTCCAGGTGAAGATGGTCAACAGCTGAATCCCACATCAAATTAACTGGAATTATCTTCTCTGAGTTTACCATCTGTTCCCATGGTAAACATGTTTTGATGCAAGTCGATGTTACTCTGGAAGATTTATTTAACAATCACAAAAAGTTTCTCAGGGAAAGAGGTATTTGTCTTCCAACCAATCATAACGACATTCCAAAAATATACTGGACTCCCAAAATGCATAAATCACCATACAAAGCCAGATTCATAGCTGGTTCTAGAAGCTGCACCACCAAGCTTCTTTCAACCCTATTGACAAGGGCCCTTCAGGAGGTAAAAGCATTTTGGGAAAGGTATTGCGCCACTATTTCTAAGAACTCTGGCGTTGAATGTATGTGGATATTGAAAAACTCAAAATGTCTTACGGAAGAGCTTGATGCTAAAGGTCACATACCGTACAGACATGTATCCACATGGGATTTCTCGACTCTCTATACTACAATCCCTCATCAGGACCTTATTGACCGTCTAAGTTCATTATTAGTATCTGTGTTCAAGAAAACTGATCGTAGATATATTAATGTCGGAAGCCATAAAGCATTCTTTAGCTCTACTACGTACAAGAGATACCATTCATGGGATGTTTCTTTGTTTATAGAGTTGCTTGATTTTCTCATTAAAAATATCTATGTGAAATTTGGCAACACAATATAATCAGCAGCATATAGGTATTCCAATGGGTACTAATTGTGCATCCCTGTTGGCTGACCTGTATCTGTTCTCTTATGAATATGACTATATGCAGGCGCTTTCAAAAACCGATCCATTCAAAGCCCGTTCCTTCTCATTCACCAAACGCTATATAGACGATCTTCTCGCTGTGGATAATCGCTA
>JAVTVY010016911.1:0-60262 GCA_036873755.1 Hanleya hanleyi | reverse complement strand
GGCATTACAGACCGCATTTTGCCGGGATCGATAACTCTGTTTGCACTTTTTTGATTTTTGACAAATTTCGGGTTATCTCCCTTGATTCGAACATTTGCATGTTTTCACAGAATAAATAAATAAATTAATTAATTAATTAATTTTAATTGTATAAAGATGTATTTATCCGCGGTGATGCGGTCATGTCTGGCGGTGATGCGGTCGCGGAAAAAGCTTCCGCGGAGAAAATGGTCCGATGGGATCGAGTGAGGTATCAAAGTGAAGCTTAGGTGAAGGGGCATCTAATGGGCTGGATGTGGGATTGAACTATCGGCATTCTGCCCATGCGCGGTGGCCCAAGGGTATGAAAATAGACGTTTTGGAGCTAGGGGAGCCCCTAATGGTCCAATGGGGTCATATGAGGTATCCATGTGAAGCATTCATGAAGGGGCATCTGATGGGCTGGGTGTGGTGTTGAACTATCGGCATTCTGCGCATGCGCGGTGGCCCAAGGGTATGAAAATAGCCGTTTTGGAGCTAGGGGAGCCCCTAATGGTCCAATGGGGTCGAGTAAGGTATCAAAGTGAAGCATTCGTGAAGAGGCATCTGATGGGTTGGGTGTGCGGTAGGAATATCATTCTGCGCATGCGCAGACGCAATGCGGAGCTCTCGTCCAATCAGAAGCGAGTATTTCAAATCCGTCACAGAGCTCTCAGCCAATCAGAAGCGAGTATTTTGACCCGGTGCATTATGGGCCATATCCAAGATGGCGGGACGTGTGTTCAAGATGGCAGCACATCCGGTGTCGAAAACTGGCCATTTCGTCGGGATGTGGTCACCTAGTGTCGAAAACTGGACCTTGTATGGGTCCTGCTAGACGTTTTGGAGCTAGGGGAGCCCCTAATGGGCCGATGGAGTTGTATGAGGTATCAAAGTGAAGTGTATTTCAAGCATGGGTGGGTGCATGTAAATTTTTTCCTGAAAAAATACGGAACACGGACTTTATTTTAAATTACGTGAAAATGCCTATATGGGGTATGGGGGGTATAGGACCATCCTGGGAAACCTACTTCTCGACATTTGCGGTATAGGTTGTGGGGTCTCGTTTTCTTAGTCTCGTCAAGACAAACATGATAGGAAGTGTCCCGCAGCGAATCGGTGAATTTTTTGAAAAATTACGATATAGCCCCATATAGTCCCATACTGGGGGTGTAGGATCAATGTTTGTCCCCCTGAGAAACGTACTTCTATACATTGGCGGTAGGGTTGTTTGGATTTGTTTTTCACGTCTCGTCATTTAGAACATGATAGGAAGTGTCCCGGCGCGAATCGGTGAAATTTTTGAAAAAGTACGATATAGCCCCATATAGTCCCATACTGGGGGTATAGGATCGATGTTTGTCCCCCTGGGAAACGTACTTCTATACATTTGCGGTAGGGTTGTGGGGTCTCGTTTTCTTAGTCTCGTCATTTAGAACATGATAGGAAGTGTCCCGGAGCGAATCGGTGAAATTTTTGAAAAAAGTCGCCGAGACCCATATAGACCCATATAGTCCCATACTGAGGGTATAGGATCAATGTTTGTCCCCCTGGGAAATCTACTTCTATACATTTGCGGTAGGGTTGTTTGGATTTGTTTTTCACGTCTCGTCATTTAGAACACGATAGGAAGTGTCCCGAAGCGAATCGGTGAAATTTTTGAAAAAAGTCACCGAGGCCTGGGTAGGCCCATAGGCCTATACTGCATGGCTATGGGTGTATAGGGCCATACGGGGTGGACATGTTGGAGTCTAGGTGAGTCCCTAATGGTCCAATGGGGTCGAGTGAGGTCTTATTTTGAAGCTCTCGTGGAGGAGCACTTGACTACACTAATGGTTCGTCCGTGTTCAATAGTCTGCGCATGCGCAGCCTGGTCCGTAGTATAGTAAGTAGGCATTTTGGGGGGTATGTGGGTGTGTGTTTGGGTTAGACATGGGCTATTCACGGTTCGAATGGGTCGTGTGAGGTATCAATGTGAAGCTTGTGTGGGGTAGAGTCAGAATGGCGTGTTTTTAAATGCATGTCGCGTCAATATGCGCATGCGCAGTCTGGCCGTAGTAGAGAAATCAGGCATTTTGGGGGGTATGTGGGTGTGTGTTTGGGGTAGAGATGGGTCGTGGAAGGTGTCAAAGTGAAGCTTGTGTGGGTTAGTCAGAATGGTGTATTTTTAAGTGCAAGTCGCGTTAATCTGCGCATGCGCAGTTGGTTGTAGTAAGTAAAGTGGCCATTTTGGGGCAGTACATTCATGTAGGTATTCGAGAAGGTATTTGGGGTCGAGATGGGCTATTCACGGTTTGAATGCGTCCTGGAAGGTGTCATCTTGTAGCTCTCGAGGTGTAGACCCGATTTGAGGGCTGTTCACGTCACCTGTGACGTCATCGGTGACGTCATCAGTACGAGTAGTAAGTAAAGTGAGTATTTTGGGGCAGTGAAAGGAAGGTATTTGGGGTAGAGATGCTTCATCCTCAGTCCGAATGCGTCCTGGGAGGTGTCATTTTGTAGCTCTCGGGGTGTAGATCCCGATTTGGGGGCTGTTCACAGCATCTGTGACGTCATTGGTGACGTCATCAGTACGAGTAGTAGCGAAAGCGGGCATTTTGGGGCAGTGAAGGAAGGTATTTGGGGTAGAGATGGACCATCCTTGGTCCGAATGCGTCGTGTGAGGTGTCATCTTGTAGCAACGCTCACCAACGCCATTCTTAATGCTTCAACGCCCAGGTGAAATAGCTCAGAAGCTCTGATATTCCATGGAATTGTCACTAATTCTTCGAAATGCAGTGACGCCCGTCGACGCCCGTCGTTACACTTTAACACTCTAACATAACACCATGATATAGACCGGACAGAGAACAACAACAGCAACAACAACAAGGATCACACATGAGAGAACAACAACAACAAGAAGTTTTTTTTTCATATAGTTTATTCTCCCCAATGTTGCATCATACCCACGTTGGGGGAGCCGCGTTGGGTATATTTACAATTCAAGAATATTCTTGTCCAATCAGAGGCCACCATTTGCATCTGTCATATTCGTTCCTGTCCGTTAGATGTATTCTCGGCTACTCTTGTCCAATCAGAAGTCGCCCTTTCAGAAAGTTCCATCTTCGGCCATGTTCGCTCTGAACCGTTTGTTCTAATCGTCATCGGACAGGCCAGGATACCGTTGAGGAAACATATCCTCAGATAGTTGTTTGCGCATGCTGAGTATCTATCAGTGCATGGGTGAATACTTTCATCCGATCGGGGTGGTGGGTCAGTTTAACCACGAAGAACGTAACATTGGTGACCCTACCCACTATCCACTTGGTGTTGGGACGCTGTTCATAGGCCCATTCTAAGGGATCCACAGTGTCCAGTTGGGCCAGCATCGTCTCTAGCGACGCCCGATTGGTGATTGTGAAAGGATGGTCGTACACTGGGTTGATGGCACTGAAATAGAAATAGCACAATTCACGCGTCATCTTATGGCATAAGATGTACCCAAATGCTACATTTAATGTGAAGGACGTAGGTTGGTCATTGAAGATGGCTTCCACGTAGCTGCGTAGACGGGCGAGGTCGGTCAGTCGGAAATTGTACAAGTCCAATATAGGGCGATGACGGTGGAAGCAGTGTCGGATCATGGACCAATGGCGTCGATACATCTCACTCGCTGGATGATCTTCGGGTAAGAGATCGCTGGGAACATCCACCGCATCTTCCAGAAAATGTTCGTTGTTGTCAGGCGTATGACTGGAAACAGTAATGCTAGGGACCGGCTGGATATCTAGGCTCTTCTGAGCTGTGGGTATAGGCAGGCTCTCCGTGATCGCATCACCAGTGGCATTCTCCTCCCCGGGTTCATCTTCAGTGGATCTGTCCCTCCTGGGTGCCTCTTTAGTGGAAAGTTGTCCCTCATGCCGTGGTGACGGACCATGAATCAAACGCTCATGCCGTTTTAACTGACTGGGTCGTTTGAAGAGTTGACCACATTCTTCGCATGGACGCTTGGATGGCCCATGAATTGAACGTTCATGGCGCTGTAAATGATCTAGGCGCTGAAACGACAGTGTAGGCCTACATATCGTACAGCTATACCGGGCGGTTCCATCGTGCTTGGTAGCCTCATGGCGGCGCAAGTCGTGCCGGCGAGTGAATGATTTCGAGCACGTAGTACAAGTGAACATATTGGTGGTTGACAGAGTGTCTGATGAAACGGCCAGGCCGTTTCCTTTTATAGCAAGCTAGCTGTTGATCTATTTTTAGCACAATCAGTTCTAAACTAGGGGAAAACCCCTATCACCTCTAGCCAAAAGGGCTAATATCGGTCCCCAGGCTTATTGGGATCTGCCTATCAAGTCAATGGGGTGATGTGAATAACAACAAGTTCAGCAATGTTCATACAGTTTATTATCCCCAATGTTACATCATACCCAGGCTGGGGGAGCCGCCCTGGGTGTGTTTAGTATGTTAACAGCAAAACAAATTGAAATATCAAACACCATGTTTTATTATTTAACGCACCGTCACATTAGGTACAAGTGTTTACTGAGCTCAAGTCAATGATCAGCATGTAGACATAGAGAGTATGTACGGCATGTTATGGTATTCATCAGTGCACGAGTGACGCATTCAACCGATGGCAGTGGTGGATCAGCTTAGTAAGGAAAAACGTAACATTGGTCACCCTCTTCACTGCCCACGTGGTGTTGGGTCGTTGTTGTTGGGCCCATCCCAAGACATCCAATTGTTCCACTTGGTCCAGCATCATCTCTAGTGACCTCCGGTTAATGATGGTAAACGGTTGGTCGTACACTGGGTTGAAGGCACTGGAATAGAGATAGCGCAATTCACCCGTCATCTTATGGCATAAGATGTACCCAAATGCTACATTTAATGTGAAGGCCGTAGGTTGGTCATTGAAGATGGTTTCCACGTAGCTGCGTAGACGGGTGAGGTTGGTCAGTGGGAAATTGTAGATATA
Organism: Hanleya hanleyi; assembly: GCA_036873755.1. Lineage (NCBI taxonomy): Eukaryota > Metazoa > Mollusca > Polyplacophora > Lepidopleurida > Hanleyidae > Hanleya > Hanleya hanleyi. The sequence continues at coordinate 55,278 of JAVTVY010016911.1, read as the reverse complement.
TCTTGAATAGGGCGATGACGGTGGAAACAGTGCCGTGTCATGGACCAATGGCGCCGAGAGATGTCACTCTCTGGATGATCTTCGGGTAAGAGATCGCTAGGAACATTTATGGGCTCGTCCAGAAAATGTTCGATGTATGGCGTATGACTCGAAACCGTAACGGTGGGGTCCGGCCGGAAATCCAGGCTCTTCCCAACTGTAGGTATAGTCGGGCTCTCCGTCATCGCATCACCAGTGGCGTTCGTCTTCCCGGGCTTATCTTCAGTGGGTCTGACCTTCCGCGGCTCCTCTTCAGTAGGAAGTTGTCGCCAAAACCGTGGTGACGGACCATGGATCAAACGCTGATGCCGTTTGAACTGACTGCGTCGTTTGAAGAGTTGACCACAATCCTTACATTGTTCCGTCGCGTCCTCGTGGAATGAACGTTCGTGGCGCAGTAAAGCATCTTCCCGATCAAATGACCGTGCGCAGGTTATACAAGTATACAGTCCATCGTTGTGGGTAGAGGTCTCGTGGCGTCGTAAATTATCTAGACGAGTAAACTTCTTCTGGCAAGTTGTGCAAGTGAACATCTTGGTGGTTGACAGAGTGTCTGATGAAACGGCCAGGCCGCTTCCCTTTTATAGCACGCTATCTGGTGATCTATTTTTAGCACACTCAGTTCAACTATCCCCAAGTCGAGGGCCGAGCCGTGACATCTTCGGTAACCTCCGTGTCACTTTGGGCACCTCAAAGCCTGTGGAGCTCAGAGCTCGGAAGTGACATTTGCATATGACCTCTGCGAGGTCACAGGGCAGTGAAGGATGGTATTTGGTGTAGAGATGGACCATCCTTGGTTCGAATGCGTCATGGGAGGTGTCATGTTGTAGCTCTCGGGGTGTAGACCCCAATTTTAGGGATAGCCACAGCATCTGTGACGTCATTGGTGACGTCATCAGTACGAGTAGTAGCGAAAGTGGGCATTTTTTAGCAGTGAAGGAGTATACACTATGTATAAATAGAATACAGGTGGGATGTACAAATAGAATAGTAGTGGTATGTATAAGGTACAAACAAATTTTTTTTGTCAGGAGTAGGATTCGAACCTACGTCCGGCATTTCGCCGACCAGCACTTAATACCGGCGCCTTAGACCACTCGGCCATCCTGACTTTTACAGTTTTTTAGAATAGTAGTGGTATGTATAAGGTACAAAATAAAAAAAAATAAAAAAATTCTGTCAGGAGTAGGATTCGAACCTACGCCAGCTCTTGACCGCCGGCGCGCAAAGGTTTCCACCGCGGTGGAAACCTTTACACCGCGCGCGCCGGGTCAAAGGTCAGTTCCGGTCACGTGAACCAGACCAAGAGCTCTGCCACACGGGGGCTACCACCACCGGGCGTTGACGCCCGTCAACGCCCGGTGGTGGCGTTGGTGGCGTTGGTGGTGGCGTTGGTGGTGGTGTTGGTGGTGTGTGGCGGTGGTGTTGGCGGAGTTGGTGGTGGTGTGTGTGTGCGTGTGTGTGGTGGTGGTAGAGTCTTTAGATATAGGAATGAACATGTGTCCATCATCAGTCCATATGTATTGGTCGTTCGAAAATAAGTTTCGCTGCAAAGGGATGAACCGGTCCAATCCCAACATCGACAAAGCCTTGTACTTGAACGTGCTGCAAAGCCAGGCCAGTGCGAGTGGAACTAACCGAGGATTTCGGATGATGGACCACCAAATGCGGACGTACATCCAGCAACGAGACGCCTTTACTTTCTTTTACCCGAAACGGAAAGTCCTGGCCGATGGTGTGAGCACTACTTACTTGGACTTGTGAAAAAATGTCGAACACACTATATGACTGTTGATACACGAGTTAAAAACTGTAAAACTGTCAGGATGGCCGAGTGGTCTAAGGCGCCGGTATTAAGTGCTGGTCGGCGAAGAGCTGGCGTAGGTTCGAATCCTACTCCTGACAGAATTTTTTTTGTTTTTTTGTACCTTATACATACCACTACTATTCTAAAAAACTGTAAAAGTCAGGATGGCCGAGTGGTCTAAGGCGCCGGTATTAAGTGCTGGTCGGCGAAATGCCGGACGTAGGTTCGAATCCTACTCCTGACAAATTTTTTGTTTTGTACCTTATACATACCACTACTATTCTATTTGTACATACCACCTGTATTCTATTTATACATAGTGTATACTCCTTCACTGCTAAAAAATGCCCACTTTCGCTACTACTCGTACTGATGACGTCACCAATGACGTCACAGATGCTGTGGCTATCCCTAAAATTGGGGTCTACACCCCGAGAGCTACAACATGACACCTCCCATGACGCATTCGGACCAAGGATGGTCCATCTCTACACCAAATACCATCCTTCACTGCCCTGTGACCTCGCAGAGGTCATATGCAAATGTCACTTCCGAGCTCTGAGCTCCACAGGCTTTGAGGTGCCCAAAGAGACACGGAGGTTACCGAAGATGTCACGGCTCGGCCCTCGACTTGGGGATAGTTGAACTGAGTGTGCTAAAAATAGATCACCAGCTAGCGTGCTATAAAAGGGAAGCGGCCTGGCCGTTTCATCAGACACTCTGTCAACCACCAAGATGTTCACTTGCACAACTTGCCAGAAGAAGTTTACTCGTCTAGATAATTTACGACGCCACGAGACCTCTACCCACAACGATGGACTGTATACTTGTATAACCTGCGCACGGTCATTTAATCGGGAAGATGCTTTACTGCGCCACGAACGTTCATTCCACGAGGACGCGACGGAACAATGTAAGGATTGTGGTCAACTCTTCAAACGACGCAGTCAGTTCAAACGGCATCAGCGTTTGATCCATGGTCCGTCACCACGGTTTTGGCGACAACTTCCTACTGAAGAAGAGCCGCGGAAGGTCAGACCCACTGAAGATAAGCCCGGGAAGACGAACGCCACTGGTGATGCGATGACGGAGAGCCCGCCTATACCTACAGTTGGGAAGAGCCTGGATTTCCGGCCGGACCCCACCGTTACGGTTTCGAGTCATACGTCATACATCGAACATTTTCTGGACGAGCCCATAAATGTTCCTAGCGATCTCTTACCCGAAGATCATCCAGAGAGTGACATCTCTCGGCGCCATTGGTCCATGACACGGCACTGTTTCCACCGTCATCGCCCTATTCAAGATATCTACAATTTCCCACTGACCAACCTCACCCGTCTACGCAGCTACGTGGAAACCATCTTCAATGACCAACCTACGGCCTTCACATTAAATGTAGCATTTGGGTACATCTTATGCCATAAGATGACGGGTGAATTGCGCTATTTCTATTCCAGTGCCTTCAACCCAGTGTACGACCAACCGTTTACCATCATTAACCGGAGGTCACTAGAGATGATGCTGGACCAAGTGGAACAATTGGATGTCTTGGGATGGGCCCAACAACAACGACCCAACACCACGTGGGCAGTGAAGAGGGTGACCAATGTTACGTTTTTCCTTACCAAGCTGATCCACCACTGCCATCGGTTGAATGCGTCACTCGTGCACTGATGAATACCATAACATGCCGTACATACTCTCTATGTCTACATGCTGATCATTGACTTGAGCTCAGTAAACACTTGTACCTAATGTGACGGTGCGTTAAATAATAAAACATGGTGTTTGATATTTCAATTTGTTTTGCTGTGAACATACTAAACACACCCAGGGCGGCTCCCCCAGCCTGGGTATGATGTAACATTGGGGATAATAAACTGTATGAACATTGCTGAACTTGTTGTTATTCACATCACCCCATTGACTTGATAGGCAGATCCCAATAAGCCCGGGGACCGATATTAGCCCTTTTGGCTAGAGGTGATAGGGGTTTTCCCCTAGTTTAGAACTGATTGTGCTAAAAATAGATCAACAGCTAGCTTGCTATAAAAGGAAACGGCCTGGCCGTTTCATCAGACACTCTGTCAACCACCAATATGTTCACTTGTACTACGTGCTCGAAATCATTCACTCGCCGGCACGACTTGCGCCGCCATGAGGCTACCAAGCACGATGGAACCGCCCGGTATAGCTGTACGATATGTAGGCCTACACTGTCGTTTCAGCGCCCAGATCATTTACAGCGCCATGAACGTTCAATTCATGGGCCATCCAAGCGTCCATGCGAAGAATGTGGTCAACTCTTCAAACGACCCAGTCAGTTAAAACGGCATGAGCGTTTGATTCATGGTCCATCACCACGGCATGAGGGACAACTTTCCACTAAAGAGGCACCCAGGAGGGACAGATCCACTGAAGATGAACCCGGGGAGGAGAATGCCACTGGTGATGCGATCACGGAGAGCCCGCCTATACCCACAGCTCAGAAGAGCCTAGATATCCAGCCGGTCCCTAGCATCACTGTTTCCAGTCATACGCCTGACAACAACGAACATTTTCTGGAAGATGCGGTGGATGTTCCCAGCGATCTCTTACCCGAAGATCATCCAGTGAGTGAGATGTATCGACGCCATTGGTCCATGATCCGACACTGCTTCCACCGTCATCGCCCTATATTGGACTTGTACAATTTCCGACTGACCGACCTCGCCCGTCTACGCAGCTACGTGGAAGCCATCTTCAATGACCAACCTACGTCCTTCACATTAAATGTAGCATTTGGGTACATCTTATGCCATAAGATGACGCGTGAATTGTGCTATTTCTATTCCAGTGCCATCAACCCAGTGTACGACCATCCTTTCACAATCACCAATCGGGCGTCGCTAGAGACGATGCTGGCCCAACTGGACACTGTGGATCCCTTAGAATGGGCCTATGAACAGCGTCCCAACACCAAGTGGATAGTGGAGAGGGTCACCAATGTTACGTTCTTCGTGGTTAAACTGACCCACCACCCCGATCGGATGAAAGTATTCACCCATGCACTGATAGATACTCAGAATGCGCAAACAACTATCTGAGGATATGTTTCCTCAACGGTATCCTGGCCTGTCCGATGACGATTAGAACAAACGGTTCAGAGCGAACATGGCCGAAGATGGAACTTTCTGAAATGGCGACTTCTGATTGGACAAGAGTAGCCGAGAATACATCTAACGGACAGGAACGAATATGACAGATGCAAATGGTGGCCTCTGATTGGACAAGAATATTCTTGAATTGTAAATATACCCAACGCGGCTCCCCCAACGTGGGTATGATGTAACATTGGGGAGAATAAACTATATGAAAAAAAACTTCTTGTTGTTGTTGTTCTCTCATGTGTGATCCTTGTTGTTGCTGTTGTTGTTCTCTGTCCGGTCTATATCATGGTGTTATGTTAGAGTGTTAAGGTGTAACGACGGGCGTCGACGGGCGTCACTGCATTTCGAAGAATTAGTGACAATTCCATGGAATATCAGAGCTTCTGAGCTATTTCACCTGGGCGTTGAAGCATTAAGAATGGCGTTGGTGAGCGTTGCTACAAGATGACACCTCACACGACGCATTCGGACCAAGGATGGTCCATCTCTACCCCAAATACCTTCCTTCACTGCCCCAAAATGCCCGCTTTCGCTACTACTCGTACTGATGACGTCACCAATGACGTTCACAGATGCTGTGAACAGCCCCCAAATCGGGGTCTACACCCCGAGAGCTACAAAATGACACCTCCCAGGACGCATTCGGACTGAGGATGAAGCATCTCTACCCCAAATACCTTCCTTTCACTGCCCCAAAATACCCACTTTACTTACTACTCGTACTGATGACGTCACCGATGACGTCACAGGTGACGTGAACAGCCCTCAAATCGGGTCTACACCCCGAGAGCTACAAGATGACACCTTCCAGGACGCATTCAAACCGTGAATAGCCCATCTCGACCCCAAATACCTTCTCGAATACCTACATGAATGTACTGCCCCAAAATGGCCACTTTACTTACTACAACCAACTGCGCATGCGCAGATTAACGCGACTTGCACTTAAAAATACACCATTCTGACTCTAACCCACACAAGCTTCACTTTGACACCTTCCACGACCCATTCGGACCCATAGGGGTCCATCTCTACCCCAAACACACACCCACATACCCCCAAAATGCCTGATTTCTCTACTACGGCCAGACTGCGCATGCGCATATTGACGCGACATGCATTTAAAAACACGCCATTCTGACTCTACCCCACACAAGCTTCACATTGATACCTCACACGACCCATTCGAACCGTGAATAGCCCATCTCTAACCCAAACACACACCCACATACCCCCCAAAATGCCTACTTACTATACTACGGACCAGGCTGCGCATGCGCAGACTATTGAACACGGACGAACCATTAGTGTAGTCAAGTGCTCCTCCACGAGAGCTTCAAAATAAGACCTCACTCGACCCCATTGGACCATTAGGGACTCACCTAGACTCCAACATGTCCACCCCGTATGGCCCTATACACCCATAGCCATGCAGTATAGGCCTATGGGCCTACCCAGGCCTCGGTGACTTTTTTCAAAAATTTCACCGATTCGCTCCGGGACACTTCCTATCGTGTTCTAAATGACGAGACGTGAAAAACAAATCCAAACAACCCTACCGCAAATGTATAGAAGTAGATTTCCCAGGGGGACAAACATTGATCCTATACCCCCAGTATGGGACTATATGGGGCTATATGGGTCTCGGTGACTTTTTTCAAAAATTTCACCGATTCGCTCCGGGACACTTCCTATCATGTTCTAAATGACGAGACGTGAAAAACAAATCCAAACAACCCTACCGCAAATGTATAGAAGTACGTTTCCCAGGGGGACAAACATCGATCCTATACCCCCAGTATGGGACTATATGGGGCTATATCGTACTTTTTCAAAAATTTCACCGATTCGCGCCGGGACACTTCTTATCATGTTCTAAATGACGAGACGTGAAAAACAAATCCAAACAACCCTACCGCAAATGTATAGAAGTACGTTTCCCAGGGGGACAAACATTGATCCTACACCCCCAGTATGGGACTATATGGGGCTATATCGTACTTTTTCAAAAATTTCACCGATTCGCTGCGGGACACTTCCTATCATGTTTGTCTTGACGAGACTAAGAAAACGAGACCCCACAACCTATACCGCAAATGTCGAGAAGTAGGTTTCCCAGGATGGTCCTATACCCCCCATGCCCCATATAGGCATTTTCACGTAATTTAAAATAAAGTCCGTGTTCCGTATTTTTTCAGGAAAAATTTTACTTGCACCCACCCATGCTTGAAATACACTTCACTTTGATACCTCATACAACTCCATCGGCCCATTAGGGGCTCCCCTAGCTCCAAAACGTCTAGCAGGACCCATACAAGGTCCAGTTTTCGACACTAGGTGACCACATCCCGACGAAATGGCCAGTTTTCGACACCGGATGTGCCGCCATCTTGAACATGCGTGCCGCCATCTTGGATATGGCCCATAATGCATCGGGTCAAAATACTCGCTTCTGATTGGCTGAGAGCTCTGTGACGGATTTGAAATACTCGCTTCTGATTGGACGAGAGCTCCGCATTGCGTCTGCGCATGCGCAGAATGATATTCCTACCGCACACCCAACCCATCAGATTATTCACGAATGCTTCACTTTGATACCTCACTCGACCCCATTGGACCATTAGGGGCTCCCCTAGCTCCAAAACGGCTATTTTCATACCCTTGGGCCACCGCGCATGCGCAGAATGCCGATAGTTCAACCCCACATCCAGCCCATCAGATGCCCCTTCATGAATGCTTCACATGGATACCTCATATGACCCCATTGGACCATTAGGGGCTCCCCTAGCTCCAAAACGTCTATTTTCATACCCTTGGGCCACCGCGCATGCGCAGAATGCCGATAGTTCAATCCCACACCCAGCCCATTAGATGCTCCTTCACCTAAGCTTCACTTTGATACCTCACTCGACCCCATCGGACCATTTTATCTAGGGACTACTTTTTCTCCGCGGAAGCTTTTTCCGCGACCGCATGACCGCCAGACATGACCGCATCACCGCGGATAAATACATCTTTATACAATTAAAATTAATTAATTAATTAATTTATTTATTTATTCTGTGAAAACATGCAAATGTTCGAATCAAGGGAGATAACCCGAAATTTGTCAAAAATCAAAAAAGTGCAAACAGAGTTATCGATCCCGGCAAAATGTGGTCTGTAATGCCGTTATACTACTACTAAGGTTACACGGACCCCGATCGCCTAATTTTCGCGTATGTATCGGAAATAATGTTATTCAAATCGTGCAACAGTATTTATACCTTGGAACACTGTTTTGTTCGAACGGAAAGTGGTCCAGAGCCATGGAAAACTTGAAAGGGAGAGCCTTGAAGGCATTCTATAAAATGAGCCAACTTATTGGTGATGATCCTAGGCCCACTCTCAGCACAAAGATTTTTGATAGTGTGGTCAAACCAGTTCTTTTATATAATTCCGAAATTTGGGGTGTTGAAGATATTCATGAATGTTCCCCAATTGAAAGTGTTCATACCAAGTTTTGCAAGTTTACTCTTGGGGTGAACAAAAAGGCGTATAATTCTGCTGTACGGGCAGAATTGGGCAGAATTCCCATGGCACTACAAGCCAAGATTAACGCAATCAAATACTGGTTTAGGCTTGTTAATTTGCCGAACTCCAGGCTTGTGAAACAGGCTTATCAGCATTGTCTCCAGTTTTCCGAGCCTGGTAGTTCTACATACTGTGACAAAATCAAGAAAATCTTATCTGTACACGGGTTTTATCATGTGTGGTTACAACAATCCTTCTTGGATGTAGGTAACTTTCATCGTACATTTTCCAGACGTGTTATCGATGAGTTCACACAGGACTGGCGAAGCACGATGTCTAGTCCATTGAATCATAAATTGAATCTTTATGCTACACTGAAAAATGAATATTGTTTTGAAAAATACTTAACTTTTAATTTGTCTAAACCTCAACGTGTGCTGATTACCAAATTACGGATAAGTAATCACACTTTAGAAATTGAAACAGGTCGTTATCACCAACCCATAATTTCCAAGAGAAATGCGTACTTGCCAGAACTGCGTGAGCTCTGTTGGTGATGAATTTCATTTTGTAATGTGTTGCTCAAATAATGAGGATTTGAGACGTCAACTCTTTACTGATTTAAACATCGATATTCAAAAGTATCCTGCTCGCTCAATATTTTCTAAACTCCTTCGATGTGACTCGTATAAATTCACCAGATTGTTCGCTAAATATGTGTACACAAGTTTTAAAAGAAGACTTCCTCCAATATAGGAGTCATCCCGGTTTGTAGTCCGTGGATTTTAATCTGCATCACATGTCTTTTACCTTGTACATAGTTGTATTTGTTTATGTCTTGTGTGGCCTTAACCAATGTAAATTGTGTTCGTGCCTAATAAAGAATTGTAATTGTAATTTACCCTGGGTAAAGCTGAATTAAATGCTTATCAGTATAGTCCACTAAAGTTGGCTCTCTCGAACACTCTAATGCTTACCGGTGTTTAGTCAATGGTTTCAATGGTTGCATTTTTGTTAGTGCTTTGGTATGAAGCTGTTCGGGATCGATCCCATGATCTACCTCTTGCGAGACGGACCTCTAATATGAAACGGACAACCTCACTAAACATGTTGGGATTGAAGTGAAGTTGACAGCAGAATATACTTTCATACATTACCAACAGTTGAGGGAGTATGATTTCGCTTTCTTTTAGCGCATCTAGGTGGTACTCGAATATTTGCTTTCTGATCGACGCTCTCCGAAGTCCCGACTTAGTCGCTCTAAGACTTGTTGGGTCTGGGATATAGACGTAATCGTCACCATTTTAACCCCTCAACGTGTGTAGTGTTAGTTGAAATTATCGTATCGATATCCTGTGAGGTGTTATGATATATGGAACGTTGATGTGACTTTTCTGCATTCTGAGGAGCTTCTCTGATCAGAAATATTGAGCTTGGTCCACGTATATTTTGATCCGCATCACAAACGTAATCCACTTCACATAATGGTAAAGCTATAGGCGAGGACTGAAGATGTGAAGCGTTCAATAGTTTGTCCAAGGATACGGACTGTCCACTCACCGCAGTCATAATATGCGATTCAAGAGCGGAACTGGATACTCCTGTGCAATCTGAATGTCCTCCTGTGAAAATCACCTGGCGAATTTCATACGCCAATCTACTCATTTGACCAATTTGTCTATCCCACCTCTACCTCTATCTTTGCGATACTCCATAATGCATCCTGACCTTTTTTCAATCTTTGCAGTTCGTTTTAGAAGCCCCCGTCGATATATTGGTGATTGAAATAGATATCTTTATCCAGAATCCTTTTCTTCGTCGTATCTACATATAAGCTCCTTCCACACTAGCGATTCTTTCTCTTTGGTTATCTCTATCGGTCCTCTCTGATTCAGGGATCTGTGAGGACGATGATTGTAATCGTGTACAATGTGTTGCGAGACCTCGTTATAACAATAGGATGGTTTACCAGTAAAATTATGTGTCTCAGAGTGACATAAAATCCTAAAAGTTTGCCAAAAATGAGTAAACAGCATAAAATAGCATAAAATTAAAAAAAAATCATAAAATCATAAATTTTTGTTCGAAAAAAATCGGTCAGTTAACGAACTGCACTTAAAATATTCGAAATCTGGTATTGGGCATATTGCATTACTTTGTTTTTCACTTCTGAGGCAAGTAGAGAGTGGTTTGTTCTACACGACATTGTTTACATTTTTTAATTACTAACCCAGCCTGAGTTGTCTCTAATATTCATCATCCATGTATGTGGATATTAAAAAACTCAAAATATCTTACGGAGGAACTTGATGCTAAAGGTCACTTACCGTACAGACATGTATCCACATGGGATTTCTCGACTCTCTGTGCTACAATCCCTCATCAGGACCTTATTGCCCGTCTAAGTTCATTAATAGTATCTGTGTTCAAGAAAACTGATCGTAGATATATTAATGTCGGAAGCCATAAAGCATTCTTTACCTCTATTACATACAAGAGATATCATTCATGGGATGTGTCTTTGTTTATAGAGTTGCTTGAATTTCTCATTAAAAATATCTATGTGAAATTTGGCAACACAATATATCAACAGCATATAGGTATTCAAATGGGTACGAATTGCGCACCCCTGTTGGCTGACCTGTATCTGTTCTCTTATGAATATGACTATATGCAGGCGCTTTCAAAAACCGATCCATTCAAAGCCCGTTCCTTCTCATTCACCAAACGCTATATAGACGATCTTCTCGCTGTGGATAATCGCTATATAAATGACGCAGTGAAGGATATATATCCACCTTCACTGGATTTGAAGGAAACTACAGATAGCCCTACAGGCACATAATATTTAGATCTATATCTCTACAAAAATGAAGCGGGCATTCTCTCTCGTCGACTTTATGACAAAAGAGATGATTACAATTTCGACATCGTAAACTATCCCTTTCTGGACAGTAATATTCCAGTGGGACCTGCATATAGCGTATACATATCTCGCCTAGTAGCATTTGCTAGATCCTGTGTTAATTGTGACGATTTCAATCAACGTCACAAAACATTGTTGCAGAAACTTATAAAATAGGGCTATTCCTCCAAGCGCCTCCACTCAAAAGTTTCTCAAATTTGGCGATACATATCGCATGCTGATAGCAAAATACGAACGTAGCGTGCAAGATCTATGGCGTTCCGTTTCGTAACTTGTGTCTAATTCCGCTTAACCGGGGGCTAGGGGCCGTATGATCCCATGTACTTCAAGATCCTCATGGTGCTCATATGAGCAGTCACAATCAAAGCGTGACTGAGATACATCATTCTCTAGATCACGACTTTAGAACGATTATTATGGATTAAGAATACTGATCAGCGATACGGATTTTATATTTTTGGAACATCATGATGTCTTGTCGGCATCATTGAAAACTGTTGACCGCTTCTCTCTTGCAGGAAACTAGCCTATGTTTATGTATACTATGATTGTCTTTTTTGAATTTGGTGCTAATACTGTTATATGGATATGGAATAGGTCTTTGGATTATGGACGCGGATACTCTTTAATGGACGACGGCTGAAGTATGAATGACGGACTAGACGCTTGTATTCATCATTTTGCTGCCATACCTACAATCTGTATTCACTTTGACTCTACTTTTATGAGAAATCATAAAAAAGTCATAAAAATATATGACAAAAGCATTAAAAAGCATAAAATTTCCTTGAAAATAGCAAAAATAATCATGAATTTTCACAAAAATTGGCATAAAATCATAATTAAAATTCCTGAAAACTGGCTGGAAGGCCTGCTCATGATACTTTCGGTGTGAGTGGCTTTGCTGGTATTTCTTCTAATTCCGCGTGACTTAATATTTAACACCCTTCTTCTTCAAGTACACTGTATATTTTCTTCCTTTATCGAATCTGAGAAGTGTAACACTGGTTGTCTTCCTTGTTCAACAATCTCTGTGACCCCTATATTCATGGAGTGATGTGATTTATTTTGTAGAGGTACTATCCATAAGTATCTGAAGAAGGTTTCGATAGCTACGAGAAGAAAGCTCCATTGTTATATTCAGCTGAATTAGACGCATCAGTCAGATCTGTATCCCATAAATTATCGATGCCATTAGGGGGGGGCGGGGGGGGGGGGGCAGAATGCTTTTCAGACCATGCACTCTAGAATGGAACCATTCTACAAAACTGAAATTCTAATAAAACGTATTGGTATTGAATGTGAGGCAAAATTAAAATCGGATATTTGTTCCAACTTGCCCTATATCTGGATAAGTCTTGTGGGTTTAAAATATTCGCGAAATCGTTGCCTCTCTTTCCTGAATGCCGTCGAACAGTCTGAGATAGGCCGACGTATAGCGAGATTTTTATGGACGTGTCTACATCAAATTGTGCATGTGAGGGCATCAACATAAATCGAGATATTGATGATATTAAGCTTACGAAAGTTGAAAGGGTTAGCTTTATAGTGACAGCTTTCGATGCGACAACACCGAGTATCAGTCTGGAAGAAGCCCGGGAGCATATTATTCCAATTGTGCATAACTAGTCCACCAGGTATGGTAGACATCTGCACCGCCCTCCATGTGAATGGATATTTCGCGGCAATTTCAATATCCTTGTGAAACACGAGATAAATTGCGCCTAAATGACTAAACTGGAATCAGCTATATTCATTGGGGAGTACAATCAGATTCCCCTTCTTAATCTCAGGCCACTGCTAAAAATTGGAGTGTTCAGGACACCCATTTGTTATTTGCATGCGAAAGTGTTACCGGAATATCACAATAAAGAGAAAGAAACACGAGAGAGATAAAAAGAAAAAAAAATGTATTCTTATTGACATGTATATTCCATTTTAGAGTATCAGAGAAACCATAATCATATAACTGATTCACCAATAAAATAAATCGACTTCCGTTGAATCTCCAGTTTTCTGAATTTTGGCAAATTCCGTATGCAACATTTTTCCAAATTCCAGATCGTCAGATATGAATGACAAGTAATGAAACGCCCCAGAGTATCAGTATCATTATATTTCAATCGAGGTTGAAAGTCTTCATATACTTCGACTACATTACTTATTTTCACCTCGGCGAGAGTCAGTGATAGAATTGAACCCATAGAAAGGTATGATCAGGACAGTTATCATAGAGTGAGTGAGTAGGATTTAACGTCGTTTTCAACATTGTTTCAGTCATATCACGACGGTGCCTACATGTGCCAGAACACGAGAGTGTCCACAGTTCCTATTATTCTGGACACTGATCAGCCCAGCCAGTACAGCACCCGGTCACCCATCCAAGTATTGGCCGAGCTCAACGCTGCTTAACTTCGGTGATCTGACGAGAACCGGTGTGCCCAACGTGATGCGCCGTACCCCAGTTATCACAGATCTCAATATAGAATTCGTTCTGCCACACTTGCCTTCGAATCTTTTTTCACGTGTATCTGGAAACCAGTGAACGGTGTGAAAGACCCAGGTATAATTACAGCACAAGTCCGACAATCGGTGACCTGATTTTGACTGGTTTCGCACAGATGCAGTAATAAATGGCCGATTGTTATCTTCATATATTTGAATAGACGCATCTTTGTGTATATAAAATTGTTTGCTGTTCGATTTTTATTGTCTGGGGAAGAGGTATATTGCTGATTCATTGGAACTGAGTTCAGTCGCTTTGTAAGTATGCAACTGTAACTTGCAAATGACCAGACAGCCCGCCACGCATGACCATTCGCCATCACCATTCTTCGGGATGAGGACTGGTAATCACCATTTATTGGTGATGTCCAAGGATGATGTCAGTTAATCTGGCTTCACAACAAATAAGTGGTTATGTTAATCACCGTTTAGTGGTGATAATGAAATATAGTTATATCTCTAAATCATCATCTTTTTGGTGATACTCTCATCACCTGTATAGTGATAAAATGTAGGCTACATGTCACCAATTTTGGAAGTACACGGTTTTGTTCTATGAGCCCTATTGAATACCTCTTCCCTTTTCGGATTGCTTCTTTTACATTATGCGATTTTTTCAAATGACTTCAAATAAATGCATTAGTTATATACTGTGTTAACCTAATTGTTCCAAATTATTCAAAGTATATTCAACGAGATACACGGAAGATTAGCACATGCTATAATTCCCAAGATCACGGTACACTATGAAAGATAACGTTGAGAAAATCCATTACAGCAGTGGGCTTTCAATGAAATGTTCCCCAAACTAAAATAACATAACGGTCCCAATAAATGGACATATTACCTGGTATGATTTATTGTGTTTCATAATAACTATTCACATCAAGTCCTGTTAAATCCTAACGGAACGATAGAAACACAGGCTCGCGAGGATAGATTATTCAGGGGTTTATGATTTTTTTTCAGAGGCTTATGATACGTATACATACATGTCTGAACGCACCAGCTTCAACATGTATCGGTATTAAACACTTCAATACGCATATACGTGTATGCTTTAAACATAATAGGCCAAAACGTATTGAAATTGAGCCTTCAATATGCGTTTAGAATGTGTTTCCAAACTCAACATACGCTTTGTATTGTAACCCATATAACTGAAAGATAAAGGGCAATAAAGCCTCAAGTTTTTGTCCAGTTCCTATCCCTTTCAATCACAATGGCTATAACATTACTGTTTGTCCTCGCCATATTTGGCCTTCAGTCTACCCAAGCCATCGTGTGTTCTCCCTTCTTATGTGAAGGCGTCGTCAAACAGGACCTTAACTGTGTTGGTACATTGATCAAAGGCGGCGGATTCTGTGGATGCACCGACGCCTGTGCAAAGGTATGTCTCTCACGGGGATATCCCAATCATATAATCAACACTTCAGGTGTATCTCAAACATACCATTAATATTTCACGGATTCCGATATTCCAGTAATGTCGTTAGCATTCCAGGGGTATTCCGTTTACATGATCAACATCTCAGAGATCTCCTATTCATGCCAATAACATTCCAAGCATATCACATTCATGTCCTTAATATTCTAAGTATATTCCATCCATGCCACTTCCATTTCAGGGTGAATTTCGTTCATGTAATTAACAGTTCAAGGATATCCCATTTATGTCAGTAACATATCACTAAAAGGCCATTCCTGTCAAACATTTCAGGGATATCACATTCATGTCATTAACATATCGGGATACCCTATACTTGTAACCAACATTCCAGGAGTATTCCACAAACATTCCAGACATAACCCATTCATGTCATTAACCATTGCCGGTATACCGATATCCATTCGTTCCATTACAATTTCAGGGATTTCATCTCATTTATCCTATCAACATTTCAGAGATATTCCATTCATGTCATTAACATCATCGCAGTTTATCGGTTAAGTCTTCACCTGAGACTCTCAGCTGAGGCTCTCATCATCGCAGTTTATCGGTCAAGTCATCAACTGACATCGCAGGTTATCGGTTAAGAACATGCATTCTACCAATATTTTCCACGTTTCTCAAATATATCGACTTAACTTTCAAATTTGAGTGGTCAGCCCATGTATGTGACCATTTTTCTCACCCTACCTCATCGTCCACGTGTTCTGAGGATCTTTTCGAGAAACCATGAAGCGTCGACGTCCTTTCCATCTCTCTGGTGTTCCTGCTAGTAAAATGTGATTGTCAATAAATCGAAGAAACTTAGAAGTTTGAAGAGCTCCTTGGTTTGGCTTGATAGTCCCTTTGAAACGTTTAACTGAAACGAGAAATTCCGACCGTATCCCCGATCCGGTTTTGGAAGGGATGATTGCTTCCTCGATACGCAGTCTCGAATACATTTCCTTCCATTATAGGACTTTTCATCAATATCCGAATGTTTTCTGTTTCGTGGGAATCTGTGCAACAGATGATTGTAATTAACCGATTTGTTTACGACTGAAAAACATCTACATGATTTATAGTGTCTTTGTCACACTTTCCATGTAGTAATTAGCTTTTACAGGCATTACAGGTCAGTTTTTCTATGTATTCTTGCATTTACCATGTTACCCCATGTTGATGCATTTACTGTATCAGACGGCATCGATGCTCATCCATTAATATCAGATGAGATACTGATGACTTGAGCTGATCTGCATGTCAGCACAGCACCCGAGCCAGCGTATCTAATTCCGCTTAAGCCTGTGCTAGGGGCCCTGTGTTTACTTCATAGTTTCCTCATGAACATCTGCGATAGAAACGTGGCTGAGATAGCAAGACTACGTCTTAGAATCCTCCGTATTCTGGTCTGAATGTCTGTCGCTATGACAGTGGTTTGATTAAAGTGTGTCACGATATTCGGTACGTATATCCACACGTACAACACAACCCAATGCTCGCCAGGAAGCTTTCAAATGGTCCGTATTTACGATATCGATCGGCTAGTGGCACATGGTTTGGAATCCGGTCAACAGCGTATATCCCGCGAACGTACCTGCGTAGCATACAGTCAAGATGCAGCGCAGCTCTTCGAAATTCATGGTATGTATAATTAAAGCGTAACCACTAATTAACATTACTAGACTTATATAATTCCTGTTGCCTTTTGAGCTCCTTCAAATGAGTTAAGGGGTGAAAGTGGACTTTCTGGTAAAGTCAAATCTATTTGTTCACATCAGATACGTAGCGCTGCTTCCCGGTCATTGATTTTCAAATGGAGCGTCACGATCAGCGGCTCGGTTGCAAATTCGTCCTGGTCGACCTTTATATATATTACCAAATACCATAGGTCGGATAAAAAGAGTGGTAAGTAATGGGGTACAGCGAGACAGCGTAGTAACTGAAACTTGGTCTCTCCGACAACGGATTTACCACATAATTACAACACACATGCAGAAGAGATTTGGATTTTTCGTACGGCTGTCTTTTAAAGAAAATTGTCACCATGCAGAAATGATCATGTCAGGTCGATTTATGTTGGATTTTATTTTACCACGTTATGAACAACGATGACAACCACTCGATGAAATTGTGGCTTTCAATAATGTCCACTGATTCGTCGTTATGTTAGCCTTATATTTATAGAGGTCTGATGTTACTGGTATTTCCACATGTGTGAGCTGGCGATGTCATAGCTATTTCATTGATACTGGAGATTTCCTGGATAACGCCATGCCCCAGATGACTTTAGGTTGCAGCCAGGAGTCAAGAAGTGAGGGCTGATTTAGATATAGATTTTCCAATACTTGATCAACAAGGCGTCCGGCGTTGCTGAAGTTCTCTGAGCGGTACAAGTCATTCTACTACCATGGCTTAAAATTCTTCTGTTTTGCGAACTCTGTCCACAATAGGCCATTTGTATTCAAATAAATTGTTGGTAAACGTTCTTTCATCCTGTAATAAAGGCGTTGACATGTCTCTATGTAAAATATGAAATGTGTTTACAGCAAGAAGGGGAGCAATGTCGAGCCTCGATGGGGATATTTGGTTTGTCTGGACCCATAGGTAAATGTGATACTGGACTTGATTGCACGACTGAAGGCGACATGCTGCCCGGCCTAGGTATATGTCGTGAAAGCAAAGACAGGAAAAGACAGATCAGAGAAGTTAAGTATATTTAAGAAATAATGAAATCCATAACATAGAATTTTCATAACAGTAACAGTTTGTAATGCAGTATTTTATCAAGATATTGCTATTTAAAGCCAGTTGGACTGATATGTTGATATTTTATCAATAAGACGTTAGTAGTATAGAAAACCCTTTTAAAGTTAACTTGACCTACTTATTTGTTCCCCCGGGTAAAATTTAAGGGGGGTGGTCACGTGGCGATCACATGATCAAGGCATGTACAGACTTGTTCTGGGCTGGGGGTTGTCACGTGGCTATCACGTGATCAAGGCATATCGGTCCCTGGCTTATCGGGGCCTGCTGAGAGAGTGGGGGGAGTGGGTGTATGTAAAATTAGGATTTGTCCCGAAAATATAAAAAGCGGAACACGAACTTTACCCCTACAATAGAGGACAACGCCTATCAGCCCTATCCAAAAGGGCTAAACTAGGGGAAAACCCCTATCAAGGGCGTATATTGACTCCCATTGACCTTTGACCTCCAGTATAGAGTGCGTATATTCACTACCAATGACCTTTGACCTCAACAATTTGCATATCGTGACCTTTGACAGCCAATCAGAAGCGAGTATTTTGACCTCGTCTGACTGTATGCATGTACTGACTTGGTTCTGGGGGTTTCCCATCATGGGGAGTGCGCAGGTGTATGACGTCACTTCCGATCTGCGTGAATCGGGCGTAACCTGGGACTATGGGATGCATGTACTGACTTGGTTCTGGGGTTTTTCCATCACGGAGAGGTCACGTGATAGTTCAAGGTCATTTGAATGATAGGAATGCATGTACTGACCTGTTCATTCATCCGGGGACTTTTTTACATCCGGGTCATTCATTGTGGTGGGTCTGCGCAAGTGTGTGATGTCACTTCCGGTTTCACTAAAACTACCTCCGAACACAGAAGAGTTCCAATTTTCACTTAGACGTAGGGTCCGGGTTTTCCCCGGCCCGGCCCGGCCCGGCCCGGCCCGCCCCGCCCCGGCCGCAGCGCGCGCGCGGGTTGTCCGGAAGTGCGCGGATGAATTTCGGGTCAAAAGGTCACATCCAGGTCAAAAGGTCAAAGGTCCCCCTTCCGGCAAGGCTCGGCCCTCTTCGGGACAATAGATAGCCTTTATCCGCCCTTCCGAAGCATCCATGTATAGAGGAGGGTCTCCGACAATATTACCATCTATTTATCCATGTTAAATGACCAGTGGGGAACCCCCAGTTTTCCCCAGAACCGTATTGGCACGAAAAAATACATGAAACCATGGAACTTATAGTAATAAACTTAATATATAGGTGTTGCACGAGTCTCCACTCGCCGTCTTCCTGGTCTTTACCCTTAACCGCTGACATGAGCTTTAACTTTTAACCTCTAAAATCCGCATGTAAACACACCCATAGCGATTCCTCCAGCGAGGATGTACTGTGATGGAGGGGATAATAAAAGGATTGACCTGTAATCTTTGTTGTTGTTGTTGCTCTCTTTTTGGACTAACCAATCAGAATAGTACGTATCACGGACTACACCCGTAGAGCTACGTATAGGTGCGCATGTGTGACATGGTCTATAAAACACGTCCCTCTGGATCTCACACCCCACATTCCTACGGTTGCACAGCCATGACGGAGACCCATCCCTATGCGACTCGCATTTTACAGCATGCGATCGTGGTTAATTCACTCACGGATTACCAAGCAGTGGTTCGGTCCATATTTGTAGATGGTGACGACAACGAGGGGCGACGCCAGATCCTGAAAGAGTTCACAGAAGCGGTCCACGACAGAGTGCACTCGATGGAGAGGTGTGCTATCACTCACCACTACTGGACTATGACAGCCATCCTTGATGCCCGGACTATGGACCACGAACGCTCACGCCGGAACCAGCTACGGCTCGTTGGCCTAGTAATGTTCTTTGCCCTATTGACCCTGACGCTGTGGCAATGACAGCGACAGAAAAAGAACGACTCTTCAGAGCCTCCACAGATGCGCTTATGTGCAACCGATATATACGCGGGTCAGTCACAGTGTGTGTCATTCACCGTTCGTCGTTGGGTCAACCATGTCACCAGTCCTACGAGCCATCCTTCCCCTTACACCCCTGATGGGGTTACACGTCTATGAAGATAAAGTCACCATCGTTGAAGACCGTGGAGATGTTTGCTGGTCGCGCGCTGAGGCCGTATTGAATACGGTTACGCTACACCGTGACGGCTGGACCAAATTTAAACGGGTGTTGAGCGGTGAGCTCGACGGAAACCTCATCCACATAGACAATGCCATCTACGTACACCGTGGGCCCTTCTTCCCACGCCTGGGCCGTTACCAATACCCTACGCGAGGCTTCACCCTAGACCCCGATCTGTGGACAGCCTTCGAGAAAGTGGTGCCTATTGTGGACCAGCTGTTTACACCGGACGAACGGTCAGCTGTTCAGTTGGGCTGGGCTCGTGCCCTGAGTGAAGCGGCGGCAGAACCCAATGAACAAATTACCAAACCTAGCAATGAAGCGACGGCAGACGACGATGCCATTGATTATCCGGCTAGACTGTCAGTCCAGTGACATGACCACTCTATCCTTTGATCTCACGGAGTTCTCCCTATAAATACGAGAGACAGTCAAATCTTGTACCATTCACGTACTGATCATGACGGAGCCAGTACGGGCGTATCTCAGCTTGACCCCCGAGGTTTTCCTGCACGTCTATGCGGATAAGGTCGATATCATGGAGGAGGTGGGAGACATCTGTCATGCAGACCCTACACAACCGTTCTCGGCTAACA
The DNA here is from genome assembly GCA_036873755.1 of Hanleya hanleyi. Classification (NCBI taxonomy): domain Eukaryota; kingdom Metazoa; phylum Mollusca; class Polyplacophora; order Lepidopleurida; family Hanleyidae; genus Hanleya; species Hanleya hanleyi. The sequence goes on along the minus strand of JAVTVY010016911.1, from coordinate 34,409 downwards.
TTCGTCTGTCCGGGGAGGGCTGGACCAAATTCAAACGGGTGTTGTCTGGTGAACTGGACGTCGATCTCATCCACTTGTGTCTCGATGTGTACATCCGACGCGGCCCCTTCTTTGCTCAAATGGCTAGGCTAGATGGGAGTACAGTGCATTTTACCCTTCACCATGTTCTATGGTCTGCATTGGAAGATGCCGTGGCAGATGTGGATCAAGTGCTTACGGAGGAAGAGCGGTCATCAGACGAGTTGGACTGGTTATTTACCATGGACAATGTGCTGGCAGAAGCCAACGAAGAAAATCAGAAAGAAACTCCGGCCCAAGATATACCGTTATAAATAAACGATAGACCCAAGGTCCATCATCATTTGTCACCATGAAGAGCTGGGAGAAGGTGTTGGATAACTTATACTACAGTCCCGACAGTCCGGGGGCCTATAGTGCATTGTCGGCTCTCTATCGAGCGGCCAAACCCCAGGGGATACAACGTGCCCAAGTGCGAGATTGGTTAAAAAAACAAGACACCTATACCTTACATCGATCTGTCCGTCGCCATTTTCTACGAAACCGGGTCATCGTGTGTGGTATAGATGTCCAGTGGCAAGTGGATTTGGTCGATATGAGCGCCTTTGCCAAACACAACGATGGGAATCGGTGTATCTTGACGTGCATCGATATCCTGTCGAAGTATGCGTTGGTGGTACCCATCCGGACGAAAACGGGTGCGAATCTCATAGCGGCGTTCAAGGACATCTTCAAGACCGGGCGCAAACCCTTGTATTTGCAAACCGACGAAGGCACGGAATTCCTCAACAGACCGTTCCAACAGTTTCTGGAAGCCCAGAAGGTGTTTTTCTTCCATACGTACAACGAAACCAAGGCTTCCGTTGTGGAAAGGTTCAACAGGACATTCAAAGGCCGCATGTATAAATATTTCACCTATAAGAATACAAGGCGGTACATCAATGTTCTCCCGAAACTTGTGAGTATAGAGAGAGCCCCCATTACCGTCACCCAACGCAATGAAGCCCAAATCCGGCGTGTCTTGTACCCCAGGCAATCGCAGCGGACGCCGAAGGAAGTATTCAAGGTCGGGGACCCTGTACGGATCAGTAAAGTCAAAGGTCAATTTGAGAAAAGTTACTTGCCCAACTGGAGGGATGAGCACTTCCTGATTAAACGGCGCCTACCCCGACAGCAGTGAGTCTATGAACTGGAAGATGATGGGGATAATAAAAAGAATTAATACCACATCATGGATTATGGACGCGGATATTCTCTAATGGACGACGGCTGGATTATGAATGACGGACTAGACGCTTGTAATTTGTCTCTGTTCAATATTCAGGAGGTAGCCCGGAAAAGGATAAAAAGAGGCGAGTTGTGGGTTCTAGCATTAGTTGTACATGATGTCTGCGCGAGTACGGAAGCACGCCCCGACGCTCCGTGTATTGAAGACGGCCCCACCCAAGTTGGTCCGAACCATTGTACGCGGTGCGGACCCTGACCTTGTACGCTGTCTGTGCGAGATAGGGTACAACCTGTTAGAAGGCAACGTACCACTGACTCCGGCTCAGAAGACCAAGTTGACCAAGCATAAGACAGGTCTCTGAACCCTTGTCCAGAAGCGAGTCTCTCAAACACAAAAGAAAAAGGTGTTACAGAAAGGCGGCTTTCTCGGGGCTATCTTAGCACCGTTGGCCGCTTCCGTGTTGGGCCCAGTATTGGGTGGACTCTTCGGCCGACAATGAACCACACGAAAAAAAAATGATCCTCGTCGAACCACGGTTCCTTCAAAACCTCCAATCGCCCTACCCTGTCCCACCTACGGTGAAGACCATAAACACCCTCGATGAAGAGATGCAACAGATCTTACAAAGACCGGGGTTAAGCGACAGTGAGAAAGTACAACGGTACAATGAGACGCTTCAACGGTACATGACGTTCATGGACCAATACAAAACCGTCTCTACCCCACCACCACCACCACCACCACCACGCGACACACCGCCGACCTCAGCACAGCTCCAACAGCCGCCATTACCAGGGGTACCACACACAGCCCCACAGTGGGTGGAAGATGAAGTCCTGAAGAGTGTACCTGCATCGTTCAAGAAACAAGCTGGCCTGGTATTACAACGGATGAAACAGAATCCTAACATGACTTGGAATGATAAAGGCGAACTCCCGGTACAGAATCAGGTGGTCCCCGGTACCCACATGACGGATTTAGTGAATGACCTGATGCGTCAACGCAGGTCGCACACGGATCCTCGAGGATGGGAGGTCTTCGCTCAAGACTTGAAAGACATGCATGTACCACAGGAATTGGTGGGGAACCCCCAGCGCTGGGCCTTTATGCAGCGTGACTCACCGAGCCGTGCACCACGACAGACTCCACAACCTTGGAAAGCCGAGTGGGAACCGGAGTCACCCCCCATAACACCACCACGGCGGGCACCTACCTTTTCACTCCTTTTACCACGCCACCCCCTGAAACTACAGCCATCAAGATCTAAGTCACCGCGACGATCACGACGATTAGCGCCCGAGGCTTGGGACCCCTATTAAAGCCGGGAGCGGAAGCAGGCCAGCTCAGTCGCCATGTTTTACCTCACCCTACCCAGTAACAGTTCGCTGGATGTGTTTCCTGACAACACCTTGGCCAAGTACGTCACCCAGTTACCGCAACCGTTGCATTTACCTAGACGATGGGAATGTGGACTCGTGGATATCCAATACTCGTGGTACAACGTGCGAGCCAATGAAGTGTGGTACGAGGTGGCCTACGAAGGAAAAGACACCCGACTCACCCTCCCCGAAGGCCAATACGATACCCCCAAGGAGTTCATACAGGGGCTGACAAGGCTGTTGCATTATAAGGCTCTACGGGAGGTGACGAATACTTCAAAACCCATCAAAACCTTTCCCTTCAAGAATCACGTGGACTTCGATTACAACGCACACAACGACAAGGCACAGATCCTCCTCACCGCCAACGTGAGTGTCGTACTGAGTCCTATCCTACAGCAAATGCTGGGTCTCGCTCACCCGACCTACACAGGTCCATCCGAGGACCGTGGCCAGATCCCGATGGATATGAAGTCGGGTATGTACGGACTCTACGTCTACTCGGACGTGGTGGACAACCACATCGTGGGCGATATCAACACACCTCTGTTACGGGTGGTCCCCATTAAAAAGGCGTATGGAGATCAAGTCACCCACAGTTTCACCCACATGCTCTACCTACCCGTACGACAAACCGACATCAACACTATCACGGTGGATATAAGAGATGACACGGGACGACCGGTGGCCGTCGTCCCGTGTCAACGAGGGAAAGTGGTGCTGACATTTCATTTCCGACAAGCACGTTCTCCCCACTTTGCATAATGAAAGTACCTTACGAGTGCGATGCACGTAGCTATATGGACTATTATGCCCAACAGGCCGGGGGTGGCTTTCCGGTCTTTAGCGGTGCACGCATGCAACGAGGACATGGGCTGGGGAACATACTCGGGAGCATCGTCAAAACGTTCTTACCCTTGGTGACGCGAGGAGTAAAAGCAATCGGCAAACAAGCGGTACGCAGTGGACTGCAAGTCGCCGGTGATGTCTTGGGGGTACGGCACCCAAAGAAGCACTGAAACGGCGGGCCGAAGAAGCAGGAGGCGTCTTGGTCGCCAAAGCACAACGCACCGTAGGGAATAAAAGACCTGCACCACCGAGACTACGCACCAGTCGACGACCGACCCAGCGACGACGCACATCGAAGACCCAGGATATCTTTTCTTAACCATGTCCTTAATCCACGCAGAGTCTTGCCCTTCCACCAACAGTGAATTTGATTTGTGGACCGTCCCGCCCACACAGACCAGTGCCGAACAAGGATTATGGGTGGAGCATCTCGCGCTCTCCAGCATCAACGAAACAGGGCCCATCGAGTTCACCATCAGTAATGCGGATACGGCCTATGTGGATTTAGCCCATACGTACTTGTATGTGAAAGCCAAGGTCGTCAATGGGGATGGCTCCAGAATCGTCGACAATGCCACGGTGGGCCCGACGAATCTCTGGCTGCACTCTATGTTTCAACAGGTAGATATATTTCTCAGCGACAAACTCATCAGTGACTCCACCAACACGTACCCCTATCGGGTCTACATCGAGACGCTGTTGTCGTATGGACGAGAGGCTAAAAAATCTCAGCTGACAGCCGCTTTATTCTACCAGGACACAGCCCAGCACATGAGCACGGTTGACAATGAGGGATATAACAAACGGAAGGCTTTCACCGCGAACGGTGCCTCGGTGGATCTCATGGGTCGACTGCACGCAGACATTATCATGCAAGACCGGTACCTCTTGAACAAGATCCCCATCAAAATCCGACTGATACGGGCGCCTCCGACCTTCGCCTTGATGGCCACTGACGTAGACGGGCATACAGCTGACTATAAGATTGTCATCCAAGACGCAGTCCTGTATGTCCGAAAAGTAAAACCGAATCCAGCCGTCCAATTGGGACACATGAAAGCCTTGGAAACAAAACCAGCCCAGTACCCTATCCGACGTGTGCAAACCAAAGTGTTCTCTGTGCCTGCTGGAAATATGAGCGCCAACAAAGAAAACCTGTTCCTGGGGGAACTACCCAAGCGATTGATCCTGGCCTGTGTGGAAAATACCAGTTTCAGCGGAGTCTACCCAGAGAACCCGTTTGACTTTAAACATTTCGGCATCAGTTTTGTGGCCCTGCATGTGGACGGACAACAGGTTCCAGCCACGGCTTTAACACCGAAATTTGGGCTCGGGAATTTCATTCGAGCCTATCAGAGTCTGTTTACAGCCACCGGTCAAATCAACCAAGACGAAGGGAATATGATCAGTCGGGAGGACTACGCGAACGGATACACGTTGTTCTGTTTCGATCTGACCCCCACCTTAGAGAACGACCATCAGCTGGCCCTCGCCAAGCAAGGCAATTTACGGTTGGAAATCCACTTTGCACGAGCCCTGCGGACCACCGTCAATGTGATCTGCTACGCCGAGTTTGACAACATCATTCAAGTGGACAAGGCGCGCAACGTCCTGTGTGACTTTTCCACCTAACATGGATACAGACCAGATAACCACCGTGCTGGAGAATGACCCAGGGACACGTATGGTCTTTCAAGGGGTGTTCGCCCGAGATGTGTTCCCATTAGACCGTGTGTATCCTGCTGCTTACGTTCTCAACACGGACCCGATGGATCAGCCCGGTGAACACTGGGTGGCCGTGTACTTGACAGAAGCGCAGGGCGAATACTTTGACCCGTACGGCCTGCCACCCCTCCATCCCGATTTAACAGACTTCATGGATCAAGGCACAGAGACGTGGTGTTGGAACAGTCAAACGTTGCAAAGCCTGACCAGTAGCGTGTGCGGACAATATTGCTTGTTTTACCTGTACCATCGATGCCGGGGAAGAACCTTATCTACCATCGTACAGATGTTTGACGAGTACCCCAAAGCCGAGGACCGCGATGTACTCGTATATGACTGGGCCGCCCATCATTTCAATGTACAAGCCCCGTTCTGGGCTTAAGTTCTTTCAATGTACAAGCCCTCTGTTCTGGGCTTAAGTTTTTTCACGTAAAGCCCCCTGTTCTGGGCTTCAGTTTTCACGTGGTTGTTCTCACGTTGTTGTTGTTCACTGAATGAAAAAAATGAGATCTCACCAAAAAACCCTGTCTTGTGTGTTTTCTATATGAGCATAGTGCATGAAGGCTATAACAGACATGTGCAGTAAAAATGAGAGCCAATGAAATCAGCCCACAGACCAAGTACATGTTTTGGTCTAGGTTACGAGCGGGCATTCCAACATTTGACGAGGAGTTACAAGTTACAAGAGCCACAGATGGAGTAAAGTGAGAAACAAAATGTGATCTCACCAAAAAAACCACCTTGTCTTGTGTGTTTTCTATATGAGTATAATGCATGAAGGCTATAACAGACATGTGGGGATTCGGTGAAACTGGGCTTTGAACACCGTTGAGAAAGTAGCCAATCAGTGGCCTACGATAATCCGAAATTCACCCGCGCACTTCCGGTGATGCCGCGCACTTCCGGACAACCCGCGCGCGCGCTGCGGCCGGGGCGGGGCGGGGCGGGCCGGGCCGGGGAAAACCCGGACCCTACGTCTAAGTGAAAATTGGAACCCTTCTGTGTTCGGAGATAGTTTTAGTGAAACCGGAAGTGACGTCACACACTTGCGCAGACCCAACACAATGAATGACCCGGATATAAACAAGTCCCCGGATGAATGAACAGGTCAGTACATGCATTCCTATCATTCAAATGACCTTGAACTATCACGTGACCTCTCCGTGATGGAAAAAACCCAGAACCAAGTCAGTACATGCATCCCATAGTCCCAGGTCACGCCCGATTCACGCAGATCGGAAGTGACGTCATACACCTGCGCACTCCCCATGATGGAAAACCCCCAGAACCAAGTCAGTACATGCGTACAGTCAGACGAGGTCAAAATACTCGCTTCTGATTGGCTGTCAAAGGTCACGATATGCAAATTTTTGCGGTCAAAGGTCATTGGTAGTGAATTTACGCACTCTATACTGGAGGTCAAAGGTCAATGGGAGTCAATATACGCCCTTGATAGGGGTTTTCCCCTAGTTTAGGGGTAAAGTCCGTGTTCCGTTTTTTTACATTTTTTCTGAAGAAACTTTTACATACACCCACCCATGCACCCAGGCCCCGATAAGCCTGGGGACCGATATTAGCCCTTTTGGATAGGGCTGATAGTAGGAGTAAAGTTCGTGTTCCGCTTTTTATATTTTCGGGACAAATCCTAATTTTACATACACCCACTCCCCCACTCTCTCAGCAGGCCCCGATAAGCCAGGGATCGATATGCCTTGATCACGTGATAGCCACGTGACAACCCCCAGCCCAGAACAAGTATGTACATGCCTTGATCACGTGATCGCCACGTGACCACCCCTCTTAAATTTTACCCGGGGGAACAAATAAGTAGGTCAAGTTGACTTTAAAAGGGTTTTCTATACTACTGACGTTGCAACAAATAGCCGTCGTAGTCAGATTACCCAGTTTCATTCAAGGGTAGGTCTATACTGTTCCATATGGTAATGAGAGACATTTGTACAGGAAGCTAGAAAGTTAGCGGACATGTTGTCTAGTTGCCGTCGATAGGTACAGCCACAGGGGCTCGTTACCGTTGTTAATTGGTTAATTAGGTTGATTATGGGGGAGGGGGTCGAGGTAGGGAATAAATGGAACTATTTCCTACCTCGAAGCCCCCCCCCCCTATAATCAACCTAATAACCAATTAACAACGGTAACGAGCCCCTGTGGGTACATTCGGAACTTTTGCTCTGAGTGATTAAGAACCCACTAGGGCCGCATGTCAGTTTATTTGATAAAGAAAATAGAATCGTCTGGTATTGCATTCGAACTGTATCGGAGCCGATTTTTTCTCAAAGTAATGAAATGTATCATCTAGGCATGACTCCGAATTCCTATTATACAATTACGGTCATCAGTAAAATCGTGAAACCAATAAAGCTATTTCGTACGGTATGTTGAATTATGGCGTCTGGTCACAGCATTTCACTTTGTATGTTAAAACATGTTAGCCATTTTTAATTCCCCTTGGAACCAGACCAATTGGTGATTCAAAATATTTTTGTGGAATTCTCTATACTTCGATGTACTTTAACAGCTTTTATAGAGTCAAATGGCTATTTTTACTAGCGTCTAGGCCGTCATTCAATATTCAGCCGTCGTCCATTAGACAATTTTCGCGTCCATAATCCAAAGACGTAATTCAACAGAATTAGCACCAAATTAAAAAACAAAACAACAAGAGAGAATCGGTCAGCAGTTTCATTGATGCAGGGAAGACATATAGGCCCCCATGATTTTCCAAAATATCAAATCCGTATCGCTGATTAGTATTCTTAATCCATAATTTTCGTGGTAAACTCGTTATCTATTGAGTGATGAATCTCAGACAAAATTTGATTGTGACTGTTCATATGAACATCACACGCCACATAGACACTCAGATATAAAGCCCGACAAATCATTCTGATCACCCATCAGGTCTGTTTTCAATTTAGTGAAAGTTATTTTATTTTATATCTTCAGTTGTAATAAAGACACAATTTAAGAAAATTAAACTGCAATATTTCACAGTAGAGATTAATATATCATTTCTTCGATTCAGAATAGATTTGTTGAAACATTAGAAAACAAAATCCCCGACTATGTTTTGATGCATGTAATCCGAGCTTCATCTAACCCTTCAGCCACGCGACAGATAGTATATGATAGATTAGTAGTACATCGGGTCTAACGAGATAACATTGTCCTATCTCTTTAACATGCGAGATGTATTTTCTCCACATATGACATCTATGACCCTGTGTGATTCATTCAAATAATCGGTTTGTGTCGGCTTTTAATCAACCCACTGTTGAACAACAAAGCAAGATATAACCTTACTTATAACCTTAAGTGCTTGTTTGGTTCTTACACACAAAATATGTTCTCGGCATCTCTCCATAATGATTTAAGTAAATCGTGAAGCTTTATTCCGATAATAAGAAAAAATTTTCCCTCCTACAAGCCCAGGGAACGAGTATATGCCCTAATTCCCTCAAAGAATCGGTCTCTAATCAAGCCAGTGTTGTAAAGTTAGAGACCCAGTCAACAATTTTCCTCGTTCAGTTTTATCCCTCTCTACCCTTATTTCATCAGTAGATTCTCGTCGATAGGACATTTCCGACATATAAACCTACTTCTGCCCTGATAAAGCCATGAAGATGTCATTGGTATATTCAAATTCACGCCTTAGTTGTAAGGTATCCATTAGTCGAAGTTCCATATCTCTAAATCCTGCCATTTGCAAGATATCAGCTACTGGCTATTTTGATGGTGTTGACCTACTTCATTCATGAAAACACTCATATTCTAATCTTAAGCCTCGGGAAATCCGTTGAACTAGTTTCGTCACCCTGACGTCACAAATGATCATAGAGGTAAAATGTCATATGTGGAGAAAAAACATCTCCCATGTCAAAGAGATAGTACAAAGTGATATCGTTAGGCCCGATGTACCACTTAGATCAGCTTTGGTTTGTGTTAGAGATTTATCTTCTCAAAACCCGGTAAATCGCGAGATTATGAGGCGTCGCAGGTACCCTTGTCTTTTTCCCCCTGCGATACACTACTGTCGTCGTGGTCGAAGCTCGGACTGTGCTCAGTGTTGTCACTGCGGGACTTACTAACTTCATTCGTTTGAAAATAGCTTTCTTGAGGAAGACGTTTATTGTAATCTTTAACATTACAGTTGTCATCAACTGCGAAACTGCGCGTATCCACAAAATGATCACCATGATAGTATATCGGGGAATGTGGATACCCAAATGTTCCCCGGATGGATACTATGAGGCCCAGCAGTGTGATAACGACGGTAAGACCACATATTATGGCACTTCAGCTACATTGTAAACCTATATAAGCGGCCTTGCTGAGAGTAGTATAGACAGAGCAATCATTTATTATTAATGTGGGTGATCGAGATGGTCGACTCTAAAATATGGCGAGGAAACTGGGAGGATTGACCACCAACCTTTGGTTACTATGGCAAGGTGAAAGGGGCACTTCGGGTCAATTGAATAGCCGGATGGATGCAAAAATAGGATTTTCCTGAAAAAGTAAAATGCAGAAAGAAACGATCAAGTTTGTCTACGTGTGTGCCCTACGTGATCTCAAGGGGTCGTGGAGGGTGTCATATTGAAGATGTTCATAGCCTACCACTGGGGTGGACTGAACTGAAAATGACGTCGTGGTGCGCATGCGCTGTCGAGGCGTATTAGAGAAAGCTGGCATTTTGGGGTTCGGTAGGGGATTGTGTAGGGGCTTGTTTGAGCGATTGAGGGACCATCCTTGCTCTAAATGAACCGTGCAGGGTGTCGTCTTGAAGCTCTCGGCATGTAGACTACGACTGGAATGGGTTGGACGGGAAGTGACGTCATGATGCGCATTCAAGGCCTAAGGAGATGCTTGTAGACCTTGGAGTATATCCAGGGAAGACAAGAGACTCTTGAACTTAGGCATGCTGATATTGTGGGTACGGCATGATGGGTCTGTCTACTATGGTAAAGTTACCTACCTTGTAGGTGACAGGTTACAGATTGAATGAGTGATGTACGCTTGAGTGAGTGAGTGGTTGAATGATTGAGTGAATGAGTGACCGAGGCATGTCGTGGCCGAGCGTGTCGTGGCCGAATGGTTAGAGTGTCTGACTCTGACCCGGAGTGCTACAGCTGGCGTGGGTTCGCGCCTCGCCAGTGACCGCTTACGTATATACTCGCCTATTCACAAGGCGCTGGACTGATTCGGTGTCCAGGGTAATATGGACTGATGGTGGAACTAGTTGCTACGCTAGACCTTCGCCAGCGGAGGCACTTGGGGAATAAAGTACCTGGGTGTCTTTCAGTGACCGCTATATAAATCCACTCACAGTAGTACATCGCACACACCTGGTCAGAAAAAGGGACGGGTCTATATGTACAGTCAGGAGGTGTCAATGCACTGTAAATAAGTTACTGCACAGCCTGCACAGCACGGGACCTCGACTGCTACTGACCCTGTCTCGACCACCCTAGTAAGCGGCGGGGTTACTGCAAGCTTCTAAATACCTCTGTAAGAGGGTGCTCCTAGTCTGAAAGGAGGGACGTCCGGAACAACAACAACAACAACAACAACATGCCCAACGCCCATCTTAACACAAAGACACCCTAACGCTGGTGAGTAAGATACCCCCAACACACACACACCTAGACGTTCGCTTATGGACATACGTCAATGGTCGTAAAATGGGCGTTGACGGGCATTACTGCTCCAAGACGGGAGTAGCTGTTCTCTGGGCTGTTCTGGATTCACAAGTTCACACGAAAGAGCCAATCTAGGTAAACCAAGATGGTAAATCAGGGGAATACCATCTAGACGTAACGCTATGAAAACTTCGTGCAAAATGTTCGCCGATATTCTGCGAGATCCCATAATAAGCCAATCACGACGATTTCTGACTTTTCTCTCTGACAATGATTGACGTTTACTTCACGGAGATTAGCATCTTCGCGCGGCACAATCTTTTGATATTTTCTACCCGCTAACAAAGCCAGACTTTGCGGCGGGAGAAAACTTTTTTATCTTGACGGTTTACATGCACACTGTCTGGAAATGATGCCATATTTGGTTTCTCGATAATGTTAACATATATTAGTCCACGTGCTACCGTGTGTAATTACTGTGGGCGTGATTTCAACAAGCTAGCCACCTGATTGGCTAACAAATTTAGTTTCAGATTCGCATGGGATTTATATAGGGCTGAATTCAGATAAAATATTCCGTGATATTATATCTGAGTTTACTGAGATTGACGAAAGAGCCTAAGGTATAACACCATTTCTACAAAGATCTGACATGACTGATGCAGGGTCAGCAGATTCTGGTCACGGTCAGCCCTGGTTTTCTCTACCAAAATATCTTCATACATGCTTTGGTTAGCATCTGAAGAAGACGTACCTGGTAATCCGTTAATGTCGTACATTAGTTTTATAAGACGACAAAAAATGGTTTCGCTTTGTCGTAGGGTTGCGGCATGTAAATCCCCGTCCCAGATTGACATATGTCTGGGCCAGTAAATATCGTCCGTGCTCATGATGGTGAATGGCAGGCCCGGCCGTGAGCTGTTATATCTCAAGGAGAAGCTCATTGCATTATCACGACGTTCTGGAGATCCTCCATGCACGACTATATTAGGCGAAGTTCTCGCAAAAAGGATGTTTTCGCGAGATTTGCCGTTAACGGGCGTCACTGCATTGAGACTGGCATTACTGCGTTTATATGAGCGTCGACAGGCGTTACTGAGGCTGCGTTAAGACGGCGATGAACTAGTCAAAAAATGGTGCATGATTGAAGAATGGAAAATGATGGAAGGATGGTGGAAGGTATCACGGAGGAAGGATGAAGGAAGGTTGCTACATAGATCGTTATAGATCACCCCACTCCTCCATCTCCTCCTTACTCGCCCACCCAGCCACGCCCTCACTTACTTCCAAAAACGTCGGCTTAGCAGGTGTGCGATGACGTAACATCTGGAATTGACCTCGATCCCCGATCACGTCGCACCCAAAGGCCAATGACCACGTTACACATCCCTCACAACCCACGCACCAATAACACTCGTTTCATCCTTTTGCTACTACTCCAGTGATTGTACATTTCAGGCTATTGTTTCTGCGTCGATAAGATCACTGGGATTGTAGACCAAAATACAAAGGTTCAAGGGCAGGCCAACTGTTAGGCGGACCAAGACATCCTGCGTGGACATCAGACTTTGTTTTCTGCGAGTTTCTGAATAAACCTCACTGGACCCGTCTCATTAATTTGTTGTAGACCTGTAGTTTTGTCCGGTTCAACCTGTTGTGGTAACAAGCACGTGTTCGTGAGAAGCCATACAATTGTTCACTCTGTTAATGTAAGGAACATATCAAAGAGCACATGTTGGTGAAAAGCCATACCATTGTTCACTCTGTAACAAACACATCACAGGCAACTGCTGCGAAGCTTTCTAATTGTCAATCTGTTAATGTAAGAATCACATCGCAGAGCACATGAGAAACCATACAACTGTTCACTGGTTTAATAAAACAAACACATCGAAGAACACGTGTTGGTGAGAAGCCATACAAGGGTTCACTCTGTTAATGAAACAAAGACATCAAAGAGCACGTGTTGATGTCAAACCATACAGTTTCGAAGAACAAGTGTTGGTGAGAAGCCACACAACTGTTCACTGGTTTGATACACAACCACATTCGGAAGAACACGTGTTGGTGAGAAGCCATACAACTGTTAATTGGGTTCATAAACAACCACATCCGGAAGAACACGTGTTGGGGAGAAGCCATACAACTGTTCACTGGGTTCATAAACAACCACATCCGGAAGAACACGTGTTGGTGAGAAGCCATACAACTGTTCACTGGGTTCATAAACAACCACATCCGGAAGAACACTTGTTAGCGAGGAGCCATACAACTGTTCACTGGCTTCATAAACAACCACATCCGGAAGAACACGTGTTGGTGAGAAGCCATACAACTGTTCACTGGCTTCATAAACAACCACATCCGGAAGAACACGTGTTGGTGAGAAGCCATACAACTGTTCACTGGCTTCATAAACAACCACATCCGGAAGAACACGTGTTGGTGAGGAGCCATACAACTGTTCACTGGGTTCATAAACAACCACATTCAGAAGAACACGTGTTGGTGAGAAGCCATACAACTGTTCACTGGGTTCATAAACAACCACATTCGGAAGGACACGTGTTGGTGAGAAGCCATACAACTGTTCACTGGGTTCATAAACAACCACATTCAGAAGAACACGTGTTGGTGAGAAGCCATACAACTGTTCACTGGGTTCATAAACAACCACATTCGGAAGGACACTGTATGTCATGCAAGTGTTTATTATGTAAATACAACCACGGTAAAGTGTACGTACTGAAGTAAAGCCATAAAACTGTCCATTTTGTAGATAGTATATGAAATAACAGATAGTGCATCAACTTAGGAACAGTTAGGTTTTACACAAAAGGTGTACATTCATAATTTGCTTCATGAATTAATGTTGAAAACAAGTCCGGTGACCGTATCGACCAAATGTCCCGACCAGCTACACAGTTACAGCTGAATGCCAAGCAAGGAAGACACAATTTTCGTTTTTATGTAGTCTTCAGTCGGACTTGTCCCAGGCATTGATCCTGAGACTTGCCAGGTGCACCAAATTCCATAAGGGGGAAATTGCCCCAATGCGAACGCAAAACCAGAATCTTTGTGTAAGGTCACACAAATCTGTAGCAGGACTATATTTCTAGGTTGGGAAATTGAAAGCACAAGCGAGGCATTTTGCAACGTAAACACAGGTTACATGGCCACAAGGTTTTCGTGTGGTCTTGAATAGAATAGAATAGAAACATTGGATGGAATGGACAGAAAAAGATAAAAGACAGAAAACTATTCGAACATTAAGATTTGACATCAAAATCAACAGACTTCCTTGCTTTCTCGAACACGAGTCACTGGATCGAAAACCGAACTTATAACCCCTTTGACACATATTGTAGGTCATCTTTTTATATAGGTTGAATAATGATATAATATCGGTCTATTTACTTCACTTGGTTCAATTCAAAATATTTTGTCTGCTAGAAGTTTTTAGAAGTACATGAACAGGTTTCATAGAACTACATCTCTACAATGGAGGTGAAAGGGCAGTCTGTCATTATCAACTTTTAATTAATCCATCATTATAACACTCTAAAAGCTATAGGCGACTAAGATTATATATTGTTTCATGTAGTAACAGTGGTTTTTAAATGAAAGCGTGCATAGTCTAAATTTTAATAGAGAACAAAGAATGTCTGTTATTATGCAAATTAGAGAATTTGTTTTTTTAATACCATCCGATGCAGATATATAGGCCCTATGCCCAGGGTCGCCTGTAATGGATATCACTTAGTTGGATATATTCTTGCAATCTTTTTGCCTCCATTTTAGAGAGGTGGTTCTCTCTTAAATTAGAAATTAATCAACTTCATTGGTTGAATTAGAAAGATTTATCTATCACCCCTTGCATCTGTAGTGTGAATTTGGAGAGACTACATCACCCCTTCCATCTGCAGTATGAATTTGGAGAGACTACATGTACCATCAAACATTATCAAGAATATTAGAATTTGATCTAGATAAAATCAGTCAAGGTCAATCAATCTTTAATGGGCTTCTGACCCATTGCCAGTTGCATATGAAGCCTGGCTCTAATTTTTCAAGAGATATTGTGTTAACAACCAAGATGGAGAGATAAAGACGGACCAAGCAGACAATAGTAACAAGAGCCATCAGAAGATGGTGTATCGCCCCGGCCCTAGTGTCAGTGAACTGGAGAGATTTCTGTATGTAGGAAATCAGACCTGCTAATCTCCAGATTGTGCCTTTTAATATTCACCAAGTACCATGTGAAACACATTAAAAGTTGTAGAAGTTTATCATTTAATCTCCAGTATTGTGAACTGTGAAGGGCAATAACTCAGTGAGGATAAATCCTCCGTCAACAAAAATAACCCATGCGCTGATAACATCCACCAAGTATTATGTGAAAATGTAACAGATGCATTGACAAGATATCATTTACTCTACAGTATTTTTAACTGTAAAGGGCAATAACTCAGTAAGGAAAAGGAGTGGAGGACCTGTTGAGTGCCGATATGCGGTCAACGCGAAGAGCACATGTTCATCTCTGGACTGTGCTGATAATATTCACCAAGTATTATGTGAATCATATCAAAAGTGTAGGAGATGCGTTGAGAAGATGATATCATTTAATCTACAGTACTTACTATGAACTGTAAATATTTTTCAGTCTGTGACAGTGACCTCAAAATGAAAAGTGTTTCTCTTTGTCCCATGAGTAAGATATATACTATAGTTTATGGCAAGCCAGTGCTTTTTATTCGAGAATTTCCGATATCGGAATTAAAATTTCCGATATCGGAAATTCATGACCTTCAATTTCCGATATCGGAAATTGAATTCTCGATATCGGGAAATTGCAATTCCCCGATATCAGAAATTAGAATTTTCGATATCGGAAATTGAATTTCCGATATCGGGAATTGCAATTTCCGATATCGGAAATTCGGGGACAATTCCCGATATCGGAAATTCAATTCCCGTTATCGGAAATGCAATTTCCGATATCGAAAATTGTCACTGAATTTTCGATATCGGAAATTGCAACTCTAGGGTGCACTCCACACTTGCCACGGTTTCGTACAAAGTGGTGTCTCCCTAATTTTGTAATAGGGAAGGTCGCCCGATTTTGACAGCAAGGTAATTCTTCTTACCTTTCTACTAACTGATATCTATAGTATCACCCTGCTGGACGTAACCATTTCTCCAAACGAAGATATAATATTTGCTTGTTGATCGCACTCACTCGCCTCTACATAGTTAATCGTGTCCGGAATTGAATATCTGGCGGACCAAAATCCGCACTTTTTCGGGAAGGGAAAATGATTCCTTTATGGCCATAAAATTTTACAAAAAATGAGTAGGTCGACCCCCTGTTTTTTCGCCATTTTAAATTGTCCTTTTGACGGGAAACACTTTTTTAACATACATAAAAAGAAAATCATTTCGTACGTTTTCGCTGGGTTGCGGGTAGAATTTGACACATTTTCATATAAGGGTTACGGGGGATTGCACGTCTTTCCTTTTCAATTTCAATAGCTCACAAGTCTCCTGAAATAAGGGCACGAGTGTGCCCATTTAGAAAATATATACTTTCACAAGGTTTCTGTTAAAGATTTTACATCTATTTATGGCCGAAGAATCGAACCCATGCCTGTTTTTAGCCGCACATCATTTAGGTGTGGAATGCACCCCTAGGTTTTGTTAAGCTTCCAGCTTTCATTTCCGATATCGGGAATTCGGTGACAATTTCCGATATGGGAAATTCTATTTCCGATATCGAAAATTGTCACTGAATTTCCGATATCGGAAATTCTAATTCCCGATATCGGAAATTAGAATTTCCGATATCGGGAATTGATTCCCGATATCGGAAATTCGGAATAAAAAGCACTTTGGCTTGCCATAATAGTTGCATCAATCCAGGACCTCAAACTGGAGATATCGCACAAACACAAAAAGTTTATGTTAACTTCCCATTTAAAATTCCCTTCATCACAAACAAATACAGACAATTGGTCGATTACATCTGGTTTCATGAGTGAGCGAGAGAATAGAATTTAACATCGCTTTCAACAATATTTCAGCTATATCGCGATGAACCAACTAAGCACCACCCAGCCAAGTTGCATTCCTGCTACTTCAAAGAAATCTTTGAAGCAGCATGAAACCAGACACCCTCCATCTACCCTAAAAACACTGAGGACAGCACACAAGACACAGACGGGACGCTTTTACATGGTGCAATAAAGACAAGCGATATTACAGTGCTGGACATCACATTATCAAGTTCCTGTTGCTTCTCAGCAGAAAGCATTGAAGCAACAGGAACCTGTGCCCACCCATCAGAAATCAGCCCTTTCTTCAAACAGTAATAAGCAACACAAAATCCATCAACTAAAATTTCACATTGTTTTTATTTGTTTCATCTTCACCTGTCAGATGAGCACTTCTACACTTAAATAAATGATACGTATTAACAAAATGATTTCCTGTTTACAATATAAACTCAATATCATGAAGCGTTTACAGGACCTTGTTAAAGAAAAAACATCCACACCCTAAAGAAGTGCACAAAATAGCTTATTTAGTCATATACTTTAAATTGGCCAACAGCCATTTCTCCAAACCACAATTTTTCTATCCATGTAACACAAGTACAAACCATATTGTTCAAATGACAATTTAAATTTTAGGACATGAAAGATTATTTTGAAGTGGGATATTCTTGTTCAGCACAGAGAACAAGATTTAAGAGAAAACTGGCAGACATGTCAATTTCACCGATACTATTTTTAACAGGTCAATATGGCAGCATTGTTTGGTTGTTTCATGTACTTGAAGGATGTTTGCTTAATACTTGATTGTCAGTACTTTAAAGGCCACATAATACATAACAGCATGATCTATACAGACTTCGGAGACAATTTTAATTTAATTCATAAGCTATAGCAAGATCTTCAGACTGCCTTCATATCTCAGTCGTTCTTTAATGATCTGAGCATGGAGTAGCTGATGGAACATAACAGCACCATAGGTGGAGTCCTACTAGATACTCTAGCTAGCAACAGTTGTTGTGTATACCTATTCTCTTGTATTCAAGTCTTACTGTATTCTTCATTCACATGTATTCAATTTCTAGTCCACTATTCTTCTGTATTGAAGTTCTGATGTATTCATTCTCTTGTATTCAAGACCAGTAGTCTTTAATCTCCAGTACCATATTCAAGTCCTACTGTATTGCTTATTCTCCAGTATTCAAGTCATACTCTATTCTAATTCTCCAGTTTCAAGTCCTAATGTATTCCTTACTCTCCAGTTTTCAAGTTCTACTGTATGCCTTACTTTCTAGTATCGAAGTCGTACTGTATTCTCCAGTATCCAAGTCCTACTTTATTCCCAAGTATTGTTCTCCTGTATTTGAAGTCCTACTGTATCCAATATTCAAGCCCTACTGCATTTCTTATTCATCTGACTGTATTCAAGTCCTACTGTATCCCATATTCTCCAGTATTCAAGTCTTACTGTATTCCTTATTCTCCAGTATCAAGTCCTACTGTATTCCTTATTCTTATGTATTATTCTCCTGCAATAAAGTCCTACTTTGTATTCTCCAGTATTTCAAGTCCTACTGTATTTCATATACCTTTCTCCTGTACTGTCATATTCCCAAGTTATTCTCCAGTACCGAAGCCCTTACTGCATTTTATATTCTCCAGGATTCAAGCTCCACTGTATTCCATATTCTCCAGTATTCAAGCTCTTTTGTATTCCATATTCTCCAGGATTTAAGTCCTACTATATTCTCCAGTATTTAAGCCCTATTGTATTCCTTATTCTCCTGCATTTACTCCTTATTCTCCTGTATTTCAGGTCCTACTGTATTCAATATTCTCCAGGTTTCAAGTCCTACTGTATTCCATATCGTCCAGTATTCAAGTCCTACTGTATTCCATATTCTCCAGAATTTAATCCCTACTGTATTCCATATTCTCCAGTATTCAAGCCCTACTGTATTCCATATTATCTAGTATTCAAGTCCTACTATATTCCATATTCTCCAGTATTCAAGTCCTACTGTATCCCATATTATCTAGTATTCAAGTCCTACTGTATACCATATTCTCCAGTATTCAAGTCCTACTGTATTCCATATTCTCCAGGATTTAATCCCTACTGTATTCCATATTCTCCAGTATTCAAGCCCTACTGTATTCCATATTATCTAGTATTCAAGTCCTACTGTATTCCATATTCTCCAGTATTCAAGTCCTACTGTATCCCATATTATCTAGTATTCAAGTCCTACTGTATACCATATTCTCCAGTATTCAAGTCCTACTGTATTCCATATTCTCCAAGATTTAAGCCCTATTGTATTCCATATTTTCCAGGATTTAATCCCTACTGTATTCCATATTCTCCAGTATTCAAGCCCTACTGTATACCATATTCTCCAGTATTCAAATCCTATTGTATTCCATATTTTCCAGGATTTAATCCCTACTGTATTCCATATTCTCCAGTATTCAAGTCCTACTGTATTCCATATTATCTAGTATTCAAGTCCTACTGTATTCCATATTCTCCAGTATTCAAGCCCTACTGTATTCCATATTCTCTAGTATTCAAGTCCTACTGTATACCATATTCTCCAGTATTCAAGTCCTACTGTATTCCATATTTTCCAGTATTCAAGCCCTATTGTATTCCTTATTCTCCTGTATTTCAGTCTTACTCCTTATTCTCCTGTATTTCAGGTCATACTGTATTCCATATTCTCCAGTATTCAAGACCTATTTTCGCCTTATTCTCCTACACTTAAGTCTTACTCCTTATTCTCCTGCATTTCAAGTCCTACTGTATTCCATATTCTCCAGTATTCAAGTCCTACTGTATTCCATATTCATCTGTATTTCAAGTTCTACTGTATTCTTTATTCTCTAGTATTTCAAGTCCTACTGTAGTCCTTATTTCTCCAGCATTTCAAGTCCTACTGTATTCCTTATTCTTGTGTATTACTCTCCTGCATTCAAATCTAACTCCTTATTCTCCTGTATTCCCGGTCCTACTGAATTCCAGATTCTCCAGTATTGAAGTCCTGTATACCACATTCTCCAGTATTCAAGTCCTACTGAATTGGAATCCATATTCTCCAGTATTCAAGCCAGAGTGTATTCCATATTCACCTGTATTTCAAGTTCTACTGTATTCTTTATTCCCATGTATTTTTCTCCTTTATTTCAAGTCTTACTGTATTCCTTCTTCACCTGTATTCACCAGTCCTCCCGTATTGATCATTCTCCTGTGAGTCTCCAGTATTCATGTCCTACTTGTCAATCAGGTGTCACAGAAGCTAGAGGTTTATTAGGACTTTGGGTAGGGCAATCCAACCCTCAACATGCATCTGTGTGTGCTTTATTAATTTATTTTCTTGAGGCATTGGGGACATGCTCTACATTGACAAAGAAAAGGGGGAAAACATGAAAAGCATGTGGCCCCATGCATATTCTCTGTGGAGACACTTTGAGAGAACTTTTTTGGCTCAATTCTAAATGTGTGTATAGTATATATTGGCATGATTCACAGAAACCACATTCAGTTCAACATTAAACTACAACTTCAGCCACATGGGTTCCTCCATAACAGATGACCCAAATATCATTTAATATTACATCAGGTCAATTTGCAAATGCCACTCAATATTGAGAAAAACATGTAAAAGCCAGAAAAAGATTTCCCATTTCTAGGTAAAGTTGGAAAAAGCAGAATAAAAAATAGTTATCAAAGTTAAATTACAAAGAATTGTGCATTCAAATATTACAAGCAAATATTACATAACAATATTGTATTTTAAACGCGATATATCTGTTATACATTTGTGTCTCAAGATAAAAGAGATGTGTACAGATTAACCTGGGATAGTCAAAATAGATCTTCTATGCATGACCAATATAAACAAGCTCCAGCCTAGCTTTCAAGTGAAGAGTAATTACAATATTTAATTAATTAGAACAGTACAATTTTATTTCACGCTTTTAGCAAAAAAGAAAGAAAAAACCCCAAATCATTTGTGGATTTGTTTGTAATCTATGTTAGAAAAGTCTAAATTGTAGTTTCCTAAAGAGCTACATCTTGAAGGGAGATAACTGTGCTTGGTGGATGTTCGATATTGTCATAATCAATGATTGAACAAGGATTTATATGCAGGGGAAGGTTTAGGCAGAAGACCTGTTAATGTCTGGGGTGAAAAACAGAAAAACTCAAAACATTGAGTGGTGTGGATAAATGAATAACAGAAATGAGAAGATTATTACAATGCAGAAACATTGATATGCACAGTCTAACACCGATGTTGCTAGCTTTAGGTATAAATGTATAAATATTACAGAGGAAAAATGCTTGGCAACAGACCTCGTCAGATATACAAAACCTGAGCTCGCTAAACAATACTTTGTAAGAACATGGTGGATGCAGTCAGCAGTCTTTGAAGGAACAATTTCAAATGGGTTTTGCCCAAAGAAATGAGCCTGTACATGCTATAGGCAAGTGAACTCTACTATGTCAATGCTGGTTCTGGGATTACCAAAACCTACATGAATATATATATATATGATATATTGAAGATGAATACTACAATTCCACAACCTACTTTGGTATGTAATATATGATACAAGAAAGTATGCGGATATATGATGATACACATGTATTATAATACAATAGATCAATGAAATGGCCAAAATTCCAGAGCTTATATTACATAGTCCAATAACTTTAAACTGTACAAGTATAATCAGAGTAGCCCTAAACCTGTCAGGGGCCTATCTATACACAGCCCACATGTGCTATATCATCTGGCTTTATCTCAACCTCAATCCTGAATGCCAATTTAGAAGCTGAATAAATACACCTAATATTAGCTACACAAATCTTTTCATATTTCTCCATAATGGATCAAACACGTATTCAGCCATGATATGAAATTAGGACAAACATCTCCAGAATGTTGGTGTTCATGGATAGTCTATTATCTGTTCTTCTCTTTGTATTAGACTATTAATACTGTTGATCTGGTTTCAGTATCATGGAGAGAGGAGTTAATATCTTCTGCCTAGAAATGATATCAGAAATTTCTCTAATCATCCCAAGTCAATCAGTCCCCAAAGTTGCGCCGCTCTTACAATCACCTGTGTATTTTATGCAGCGTAAAAAACTGTTCCAATATCTTGGTATGAACTGTTCAACAGTACACCATGAACTGTTCAACAGTACACCGTGAACTGTTCACCGTGAAGTTTTGAACAGTTCAATGCCCTCATCTACTCACGCTAGATCCTCTAATAATTAATTATATTAAGTGAAATTTCCCACATAGAATGAGGGGGTGATGAAATTTATCACAACAGGAAGGTGACGAACAGTTCAAAATCATGCAGATAATACATTTCTTCATTATTTTAAGGAGTTTAGAGAATGATCAAATTTATTAGCTGAGCGATTGGATCTTGTCCACAAAATTGGGAGTGATTGAATTTTGATAGAGTGATTGAATCATTAACGCATTTAATGTACTGTTCATAAAAAACTTAACCGGCACCTTCAAGATTCCATCATTCAAGTATTGTATTGCGCAGGGTTTCCTGCTGTAACCTTCAACCTTAAAATCCACAGATCCAACTTACATCTGATGAGAAGATATGGTAAAGCGTTTGTGGCATTATCAAGAATATCTTAAAATTGCAACGTTAGCCAGATTAATCAAGCACCAATCATTGATGGGCATATGCGTTGAAAAGTTGAAAAATAAACCTGAGCAAGTGTGACATCGCTGTATTAATCCAAAACGAACCCGATAAAATCCAACAACAACGTTTTACCGCATAGGTATAATGGTCAACAATAGTTTCAATCTTTGTACAATTACATAAATTGTTATCTGTACCAGTATATATATGCATATACACATGTACATGGGTGTTGTGGAAGAATCTGTATACAGACTATTTACATATTTTATTCCAACCACGGCGCCCCCCCTGCCCACAACATATCACACCCATCCAATTTACAATATCATGTACAAACAGTTCTGAAGATAAGCTACTACATTCCCCATATATCATATATCTTCATGAATAACAGTATATATCTGAGTGATTGGCATAAAAAAGTGCATTGATAGGATAAACCACGGAAGGGGGAACATAACAGATTTATCTCCCTTAGTTATCACGGCAATCATACATCTACCTTACATGTTTGTGTCTACTGCACTGTCCAGCGAGTCTGAAGAGACGGAGATCTACCTATGCATTAATTTAAATCCAAACCAATGAATCTCTTCTGAAGCTCTCATTATTGGCTGGATGTCCTCACACTAACTCCATGTGCCAATGAAAACGACACCCTATTTGTTATTTGAAGTTTTGAAATAACAAAAAAAAAAGAGATTTTTGTAACGGGAACTAGTTTCTGGAATGATTCGTTCTTTCCATGAATAAGACCTGCACTGTCCTTGAGCAAGGACCTTCTCCATTACAGGCACGACAGATGAGGGTTAGTGTCTTATCCCCCAGTGTTAGTGTCAGTAAAAACTCATGGTAGGCATCTTACATTGACCTGGACTGCCAGGGATGCTGTACAGGATGGTACGGATGTACGATTTGTTAGTTCGGCATATGAAGGCGACACATGAAGTGGAGCCTCCATAACCCTGAACATCGATCAGCTTCTATAATTGTTTAATCTAAATAATTCTAAATTTTAGTCCAGATAACTGGAATAACTTGGATCCCAATCGTGTCTCAGAACAAGAACTACCGGTATTTGGTGACAATCATGACAACCAAATAAGCTGATACTGATACAGATTGGTTTTCTGCATAGTGAGTAGTGCTAAACCCTGTGGTATTAACATGTGGAATGACTCTCTAATCAAGCATGCTGATCAATGTTAGTCTTGTGCACGAGGGGATAAAGAGTATGATCTATAGAAGCAAACGCGTACTGCTCATCATGAGAGACACCCGGGGTGAAATTCACCAGCCAGCACTAGATCTATACACTTGACACAGGCGATTTGCTGTCTGGTGTTCCCATCGGGATCTCACTCCTACACAGGAATGGAAGATGGCATACTCAACGAGATATTGATCATGTCAATAGATCATACAAAAATAAGAAAATCTCTGAAGGGATGCTTGATACATAATTCTAACATCCAACTTCAAGAGATATTTTGTTACCTTTTACATGTATATAATACGAGAGAGAAGTCTTCCCCTCTTTAATGCATGAAATCGTACAAGTAAAAAACCTATAAAATTTACAACACTTCACAAGGTAATCTCTTTTTCTTCTTCTTTTCTCTCCCCTTCTTTTCTTTCTGAAAAATAAAGACAAGAGCTAGTATACTAAATTGTAAGGTATCCCACTTATGCTTGAACAAGCCAGACGATACTAAGTTGTCTCCCTTGCCTGTTCTACGGACAGCAGATGACGTAATTTGTGAGAAGAGAGTTCAGGGAGTCATCTCTGAGGGTGGTGTCTGCATCGTTTAAGTGTTTTTCAATGGAAGCTTTCAAAGTATATGGGAACCTGGGATGGGGTGACCCTTAGCTTAGGAGATGGAGGGTGGTGCTAAAATTCCTAGAGATACTGGCTGTGTCTGATGATTTAGATTATGTGGGGTTTAACATATTCAATATTTGTGATCTCACATGAAGTAAAAATCAGTATGAATGCATGTATGTGGTTATAGTGTCCACCAATAGATGTCTCTCTCCCCCTCCCCCCTCTCTCTCTCTCCCCAACACAGCATTGCCTTGTTGGAGAATTCGGTGAACCATCTGACCTTGACCAACATCTTGTTTTCCTTCCATCAACATGTCCCATATTAAGGTGGTACTCTCTTCAACAATTCCATCACTGCATTAACAATCATTGACCCCCAAAGTTTGGTTCATATTATTATCAGTCCCTCTAATGAATTTGATCAATTCATCGTTGATTTAGTATCATTCTATCAACTTCCCATTCTAATAAATTTTATCACCAATATTTTTTGGCGAGAAAATGCAATTTGAACACAGGAAGGAAGCAATCAATTGTATGCCCCCCCCCCCCCTTCCGCTTTAATCCGACACTGCCCCGCCATTGTTCTGTTCTGTATTGGTCGGTGGAGGCCTTCATGATTATGAAAATTCTATTTCAGTCAATTTTTTTGCCATGCCTCGCATAATACATATTCAAAGTATCGACCAACAAGTGATAATACAATGTTTTGATGCAAGATGGTCGCCGGGGCTTTCGTTAAATCCGAAAATGAGACCTACATTCCTTGGGAGGAAATTATGAAGCGATCAGTAAACTTTAAATTTTGCACCCAATTAACTTCTTTTTGGGCAATTTCATACTTCAGGACCTATGTGGTCTGCTTTGCAATGTAGAATGACATATATATAGCCATTTTCCCGGTCCAAATCGGTTATGGACAGAGATCCATCCTGGACAAATAAATATATCCCATTCACTTAGGTTTGATAAACAAAGGATCATAACTCTTGAAAATATAACCGAAAGCAGAGAAACTTCATGCTGCACAACTACAGAGCACTGACCAGATATCCTGCAAATTTCTTAATTGTCCATACAATATTAACCGAGATCCCGCCCGGACAAGTCCCAATTCACAAAGATTTGAAGAAAAAAAGGGCCATAACTCTTGAAAATATATGCGAAACGTGGAGAAACTTCATGCTGCACAACTACAGGGCACTGACCACATATGCTGCAAATTTCATAATTGTCCCTACAATATCAACCGAGATCCAGCCCGGACAAGTCCCAATTCACAGAGATTTCAGGAACAAAGGGCCATAACTCTTGAAAATATAAGCGAAACGGGGGAGACACTTTACGCTGCACAACTGTGGGGCACTGACCACATATCATGCAAATTTCATACTTGTCCATACAATATTAACGAAGATCCAGCCCGGACAAGTCCCATTCACAGAGATTTCAGAAAAAGGGCCATAACTCTAGAAAATTATACCGGAACTCGGAAAAAAACTCTACGCTGCACAACTACGAGGTACTGGCCACATTCCATGCAAGTTTCAATCCTGTCCATCAAATATTAACCGAGATATTGCGCGGACAAGAAACTCGGACGGACAGACGGTACGACAGTCAGACGGACAGGCGGACGGACGGACAAAGCGATCGCTATATGCCCCCCCCTCTAATTAGAGGGGGGGGGGGCATAATTAGTGGAGAGAGAGAGAGGATTAAGATTCAATGTCGCGTTCAGCAATATTTCAGATCAAATAAAATTCTTGTCTAAATATTCCAACAAAACAAGTCAACCACCCAGTTTTTAATCTCTCTAAATTGGAAATGCAATGGAGAGTGATACTGGAGAGTGTAATATATACCACTGGATAACTAAGTGCTTCTGATCGACTGTGTCAGACCAATGAAAACACTCAGTTTATTGTGGTTCATAAAATTGATATAATTGAAAGGAGATGGTACGATAAGGCGGAATTTTGGTCTATAAGTGGTGCGGTTGAAATCGAAAAAATAACATGTCCTATAAATAATTGTGTGTTAATGTAACGACAAGAGAAAATATATGTACACAATATGTAAAAGTTCTAGCTCGATTGCGTTATCATTGTAGTCATGACATGAAATTGAAATCCGCAGCATGTGCTATTTCATGAAAAAAGAGTCTATATCGAGTCATTTAAAGACACATTTAGACAAGAAGGACCCCTTGGACCAAAAAGATTTTCCAGTAGTGGAGATATAATGCCACCGCACATCACCAAGTTAAATGGCGTTTTGGTCCAAAGGGTTCTTCATATCTAAATGTGCATTTAAATGACTCGAGTTAGACCCATTTCTCAAGAAATAGCACATGCTGTGGATTTCAGTTTCATGTCATAACTACAATCATAACGCAAATGAGCTAAAAAAGACATATTGTGTGCATATATTTTCCGCTGTCGTTAATACATTAAAACAATTTATATTTATAGACCATTTTATTTTTTCGATTTCAACTGCACCACGTTTAGGCCAAAATTCCACCTCAGATTCTATAGTCTTCTTATTTTGCCATGAGGGAGGGAGTATAGCTGGAAATTATTTGTAATCCACATCCCTGAACTTATCCCCAAGTTATACCTCGGATACAAGTTTCCAATGATTTTTGGGCCACGGTTTTATATGAATCCATAATCTGCAGCTGAAGGATATCGCACCAGCAAAAGTTGTCAAACAAAAAGATGGACAAACAAACTAACATTCTTCTTTTGTCATAAGTTTGAGGTATACCACATTCACTAAAATCCGCATCCCTGAACTCGAGACTAAAATTGACAAGGATTTCAATGATTTGTAGCTACAGTGACCTTGAATAATAGGGTTCTTCTCTGTCACATGGATAAGGCATAACTGGAGTTTGGTAACAATTCATGACCTGTCAGTGGTAATATTACACAGCTAACAAATGTTTTCAGATGGGTGGACAGACAGAACTCGTTATCCCACTTTATAACATTGTCTTGTGATGGTTGAATAATAAAATGGATAAATCATTCAATAAAATGTTTTTGTGTGGCCTAATTTTAGTTACACATGCAACTTACATGTTTACGAATTTCTCGCACTAATGTGTAGAATGCATCATCGACCCCCTGTCGTGTTTTGGCTGATGTTTCCACATATGGAATACCATAGACATCTGCTGCCTGTTTGGCGAGTTTGGCATCGACTGTGCGTGTTGGCAGGTCCACCTTGTTTCCAACCACTGTAGAGGAGAAAAATCATGAAGACCATAGTATGCAGGTAAACAAGGTAACTGATTGAGAATAGAATGATCAAGGGAGCGAGATTGTAGTTGAAGATTGTAGTCTTTCTATTATCTGGGATCAGGCCCATAGCCAAGGGGAGTATTCTGGGTTTGGGCAAACCCCTCTTTCGGGGAAAAATATAATTTTCCTCATACAAATACCCTTTCCAAACTGAAGTGAACTCCTTATTTACCCCTTTTCTAATACAGCGAACCCCTTGATATGCCCTTTTGAAATGAAGGTGAACCACAGCTCAAGAAATCCTGGCTACGGCCCTGGAGATAGTGCTGTTTATGAACAACAGAGTAGGGTCTCCAACACTGACTGTCACATTCCAGTGATCATCATGCTCTCTCAGTTTGGGTCTCTCTCTGTAGTTCCTGTCACAGCTCTCTCTTATGTTTATATATGGGGAAAATCTTTTAAACTGGCAAACTAGCAGAATAGAATATGCTTCATGCTAGTATCCTAATAAAAGACCGGGTTAATCGGCTCACATTAATTTCACAAGATGAAAATAAATTCTGTTTTAAATGGCAAAATGAACCAAATTTAATAGGATATTAATCATAAGTAGTCTTAAACATGAAAACAGGCCCATAATGCTTGAATAAAGTTATCCCAAAGAATGTGTGCAAATTGACGACCTATCTATAAATAGACTTCCACTAAAGTGATTGACTAAATTTATTTCAATGTTCATCTTATCTTAGCTCAAGTTATTACTGAATGTGTAAACACATTTGTACAGTAGAAATGAACATGAACTACTCCCTCAACAGAATTTGTGGCAAGCAATATTTGGGCAATGATTTGGTTTAAGACTCACGAAATATAATCGACAAAGGATCTGCCACAAGTTGTATTGTCAGACTTTTGTCCATGATATTACCTTTTCAATGGGATGTCTTACACCAAAGCCTTGCCAATATTTGGAACTATTTATGATAATGGCATAGCATGTGCTTCCCTATATATAAGCTTTGAAATAACTGTAGCAGGAACCACCCCCAGACACCCAACAATAGACAGGGAGTTCTGATCATCAGAGTGTGAATTAATCAATTGTGCTAGAGTTCTTGATTGGTCTCCCTGTTGTATGGCTGGACAAAGTTATTGTGTTACACTCCCCCTCCCCACATATCCAAAAAGGTACATGCACATTATGAAGTAGTTTGGAAATAAGGATATCCACACAAAAAATCCTCAACCTTTCTTGCTGTGAGTTTTAGTTTATCTCCAATGCTTCAATGATTTTCGGGTCAATAATTTTTCTTTTGTGAAACCATCTCCTAGACCCTGAATGATTGCCTGAATAGAGAGGGTGTTTGCTAATCAGACTACAGAAAGAACAAGGTTAACAATACCATATATACTTACAAACCATGGGTACCTCGTCAGCATCTTTAACTCTCTTTATCTACAGAAAAATAAACAAACAAAGTCATATAGGACACCACTCAAATTACTACAAGAGTTTTAACAAGATGGTGAAACTTCCTTCTGTATACATGTACATGTTGAGCAATCTGTTTAGAAAGTGGAAATATAATATTTGTACAAACAAGTCCGATACCATCCCCACTGTAACAATAACAAAACTTTGCTTGCTAAATAAATATTGATGGATAAGGTACATGTACACAAAGAAGTACCCTTGCTAATGGTGCAATCGTCTGCAAAGGGAGGCAATCAAGTATCACACACATGACAAACGGTGGAGTGGTAAAGACAGGTTTATGTGTCATATAAAATATAGTTGACAAATTTATAGTGTTTACTACAATGAAAATTATTTTCTACATAACACAAATAACTACTGTTGAACAACAGGCAAGTTTCCATGTTTACATCCCAACAAGCATTTATCTACAGTCAATATCAGTAGGATGACTGAACAGTTACGTTGTCTCACCTGTTCTCTATACTGATTAATATCTTCAAAGGATTTGTGATTATTTACAGCGAATACACAGAGAAAACCTTCTCCAGTCCTCATGTACTGGTCCCTCATAGCACTGTAATAGACAATTTCAACAATTCATTTTCAATATTATAAAACACAGAAAAGCCTCCTCCAGTGTGATCCCCCATAGCACTGTAATAAGCAAAGGATTTTCACAATTTTTTTTTCTTTGGGATTTGTCTAACTTTGCCTTAGTAGTTTCTAACATTTGTGTTAATTGAGCAATATTTCAGTGTCAGAAGAATTTCTGCTGCTGCAGGAATCCTAATTGTGAAGTCTGTCCCCTTTTATTTCGTGTTCTGTAGCCCAATAGTTCCCACTGAGCCCGCTAATATGCTTAGCTGTAGATAATAGCCTGTGCATGGGCATTGAGTCATTCACATTTATCGCTGTATTAATGGGAACAAGACTCAAAATCATGGTTATTTATATCATGATCTAGATATAGACTACATAAATGAACATTTTGACATATTGCAATATAAATTTGAACCCGTAACATCAGACCAATAAATTATACACATGCAAAATCTAATGGTTGACTTGTGAATACATAGGCCTACTGGTATGGATTGGCGGTCAAACACAATCATTATGTGGTGGAGGTAAATGCCTGTATCTGACAATTTTTAGATTACTCATCATGAAGAGCCAAAGTGGCTTAGATATACGCCTGCACAATCTTGTCTCTCCAAATGTATCCTCAAACACAGAAAAAAGATTTTTAACGATTTCCTGACTTTGGGGTAACAGTGACCTTGACCTTTGACCTTGATCTGTCCCAGGTATAGACGGGACATGAAAGGACAGACAGAAATCGCCATCACATAATATATCCACTTTTGGGCGAGCTTATACTAAAAAGTGCTGGATTAAGACAATAAAGCACTGCTGATGTCCTCCACAGCTTCATTTAACAGCAATGAATTGCTTTCAAAATCAGCTCGATAATTCTCCCGATTTGTCAACAGAAATGGTGACTCTTTCTGTGGCCCTTTTTCTTTGACCATCTGGATTTGAAGCCGTTATATGAGCCAGAAGTATTTTCTAACAATTCAGCTATATGTATACACTCTAGTTACTGTTTATGTTTGAATGAATATTATTATATTATCTCCCACTCCCAGCATTAATGTTTTAGCATGTTTCTTAACGATTGTGTCAGATTGACTATTAAATACTTTTTATGAAACCCAGCACCGCATTGCTGCCGTTATTAGTGGGTTATAAGAAAAGTCTCAGCAAATCTGTTTAACGTGAGATACAAAGATATTTATATTTGCTATGATCCTATAATGCTCGACACATTAGAAATTGAAGTAGATATGTGTTTAACTGAGGTAATTTTTAAGTCAAAATTATACAGGTCACTATTCCTGGCAAATTAACACCATCTTTTTCGGTGACCGTTTCATCGTGAATTTGGAGAAAACGCCCACCAAACTATATGTTTCTAAAACCAGTATCTTTTGAGGTTTCCAAATCCATCACTGAAATAAAACTGGTTATACAACGGCAGACTTAATAAACCATATACTCATCACACATTTTATATTCCTGTAAAATACTAGTACTAAATTTCTCATCTGTGAGATGGCCGACAATGGGATATCTGTTTTTTTCTTCATTTTGGTGGTTTTACATAGTCACAACTGCCATAAGTTACAATGTAATCTTAGGTATATGAAGATATGAATACCTTTCCATTGCCTCAGATTCATAGAATTCTTGACCAGTTTGTACTAAGTTCATGAATACAGGTTGGTTGTTGTTTCAACATACTTGACATGCTCAGAGAGATCAGAGTGATATATCAGCAGCACAGTGACTGACATTCCAGGTCTTACTCTATGACAATCTGTTGTTAAGTCCCCTTCAGATAAGTGGGACATTATTATTTAGGTCATCTACATGTATCTGATAAACCAATTGTATATTACACAGGCCTGCACTTTGCAGGGCACAAGATTCCTGGGTGGCAAATATCAGACTACCTCAACTACCAAAGTCTTCACACAGGCCTTGGGTGGGGGTGGGGAAAAGTGCATCCATCAAATAGTTTTACTCTTGCGGGGGTGGGAGCTGGGAATGCAATTTCACCAATGTACAATAATGCAGGCCATTTAGCATACAAGGGGTGATGAGACAGGGTGGGGGGCAGAAGTTATAATTTTGAGGTATGTATAATCGTTCATGGGGGACCTCTTGACGCGAGCCATTGTATTTGCAGATCCCTCATCTTTCCTTGCTCCAGTCCTCCATTGTCATTCATTTTACTATATTATCTATGTTTTACTATGAAATTACATTATATAAATTACATATATTTGTGTCATGCACTCCATTTTGGTCAATAGCCTCAAGCACTTAATCAGGTAAAATAACCAAAAGACATTAATTCAATGATGCAGTGATATTTATTATTTCCGTCACGATCGGGATAATTATGATATGAAGTGCACAAAAACTTTTTTCCTAGCTCACTATACCAGACAGATTACACGTGAAAAGGTAATACTCAGAAATGCTAATCACTATATATCGTCATGAATCGTGTTAACCATGCGAAGTAGAATTAACAGCTCTACAGGTGTAGTTTGAGTGCTCTTCACAAACTGTCACTGATCGACTTTCTGTCAGGTACAGCTTCTACATGTCCTTGTATGTTCAGCTTGGAGAGCTGGTTTGTGATGGATATACCAGCAGATTGCTGCAGCGCCTATTCTATTACATCACTTATATTGATCTGATCATCAGGTATAACATGTAATGTGTCACCTACATTGTATACTACTGTACAAAGTCAGCATTGTATACTACTGTACAAAGTCAGCATTGTATACTACTGTACAATGACAGCAGCTGTTTGATAAGAAACACATCTATGCACAGATCACGGATGTCAGAGCAATTATTATGCAACAATGGAGTTGGAACATGGAAACAAATTATGAAGGACAGAATAAGCACCATCTGATCATTACCTCATATTGTGATATGGTGATGGTTTCGATTCATCCATGTGCCAATTTGTGAATCGTCGTCTAATTTTTGGGCGCTAGAACTGCCTAATTTAAGCAGACCTATCTAGTGGGATCAGCGAAAATATTTTGGTTGGGGTCCGAAACTCTAATGGGGGAAATTCAAATACTGGAAATCTCCATTTTCAGGCGGTCTTTAGGCAAATGTTGCCCTAATTTCGATGCTGAATTGAAGAAATATCTTCCTGAACATATCTCAACATTTGAGCACAATGTTTTAACATTGTGCGTAATATCTATCTAAAGCTGGGTCATCTCTGTACTGTTGTCAGGGCGACAATGTGAAGTTTGGTAATTTTTACTCAAACTAATTATTTGTGAAATAAAGTTTTAGTTGGCTGCTTTGGATTGGCAGGTTTTTTGACAGGAATTTGCCCCAATTTTATCAAAATGGCACATGCCATTATCTGCACCTGACTTGTGCCCTATATGCATTTTGTACAGCTGCTGCACCCTATTGTGCATTTTGTACAGCTGCTGCACCCTATTGTGCATTTTGTACAGCTGCTGCACCCTATTGTGCATTTTGTACAGCTGCTGCACCCTATTGTGCATTTTGTACAGCTGCTGCACCCTATTGTGCATTTTGTACAGCTGCTGCACCCTATTGTGCATTTTGTACAGCTGCTGCTCCCTATTGTGCATTTTGTACAGCTGCTGCACCCTATTGTGCATTTTGTACAGCTGCTGCACCCTATTATACATTTTGTACAGCTGCTGCACCCTATTGTGCATTTTGTACAGCTGCTGCTCCCTATTGTGCATTTTTCCTCTATCCCATTCAGCCATTCTCATGGCATCAGATTGTATATCCCCTATTGTCATATATACCCTCTGATGTCAAAGTGGGGCTAATTGCGGTGCGCAGCTTTTCTGCGCATGGCTCTCGCCCAATCAACAGTCTCCGTTACTAAATGAAGCGAACTTGTTGAGATTACCGAATGGGGCCGATGATTTCCGAAAAAGCTCAGCATGACTTCGGCAAGCCAATCAACATAGGCGTTGTATATCGACGAGAACGAACAGCGGCAAATCTTTGAGGGTCGTCCTGTTTAAAAAACCGGACTGGTATTTGTGATCTGTCAGTTAACTTCCATCATGAACGAGCAAGTAAATGTACTTCAAACCCTGGGATTTACTGCCACATATCTTGGACCTGGCGATTGCGACAGAGAAAAACTACAGGAGGGATCTTATTCATTTGTATTCTCAAGCCTCGAATTACTGTTAAACCAGGAAGAGAACCGCGATTTGCTAATTAAATACGGGAAAACCACGGCAGCTAATGTCGCCGACGTGGCTCATTCGGTGATTCGATGCATGGTAAGTTTATAAACAGGTGAATTATAATAATAAAATAATAATGATAAATTATAATATAATTTTAAATATAATACTGAAAATTGTGATAATACTGTTATTGTCATTTTTTGATTCAAAGCCAATTTATTTGATAAACATTTTTAAGTTTGAGCAAATTTAAATAAGTTAGTTTGATAAAAAATTGCCATTTGAAAAAAACCCTGAATCAATTATTAAATTAAATCCCAGTTGCTAAACTGAAATCCGTTATTTTCAGACAAAATCTTAATATTATTTATGGTTATAACCAACGAAACACATTTAACTGCAGATATATTATTATTTAATATTTAGTACTATGAGAAAATTATGCCAATGATGTGTTCCG